>JAVLUX010000034.1:19857500-19980000 GCA_032164185.1 Moxostoma hubbsi | reverse complement strand
AAATTAACACTGTCAACTAGCAATTCAGAAACATGAAAATATAGTTTTGCAATTCCATAGTAACGGACTGATACTTAAACTCCCAATATGTAAAGGAACTTTGCCGAAAGACAAACAGAAGAATCAGGCTGCATCAGTTAATTAAGTGACCAAATTGTATGATGTCATAGTGCTTCATTTTGTAAAATATGATAATTTTTACACATTATGTGGATGTCACCCTCTACCCCCACAACATTTTTTTGAGTGTAATATACCCAGCAGCAAAGAAGGTGTTTTACAAAAGAGACTACATGCTAATGTATTTGGCCTCTCAGAGCAGCTGCAGGGTCGGACGGCTCCTAATTACTCCACTAAAAAAAAATTCTCCTGAAAGTCAACAGAACATAATCGATGGAGAGGATTATATTAGCGAGGCCTTGGACCTTAACCAATAAGAAAGGCATGCTGCTCTCTGTCTCATCAGCTGCCAATGATTGAGCGAGCTAATGGAAAGACACACAGCTGAAGTGACACATTTGTGCGGGGGGGTAGGATTAGTCATTGATCTACCAAGGCCATGGTAATTAGAGTGGCCAAGGCGAGAGACTGTTTGCCCTTAGAAACAGCAGACAAGCAGCTCTGGTATACATAACCCTTAAGACCACAGATTGAAAGGAGAGAAAGTGAGCATTTGTGTCAGATAGCAAATTGGTTATCTCTAAAGCAGCATCACAAGAGGAAGCTTAAGAGAAGAATAAGCCAGGAAGTTAAATGTAAAGCAAATGATTAAACAAACCATTCTCTGATGCACATTATTCATCATCCAATGTTAGTTCTGATTCTCTAATCTGACTGGACAAGCGGCATCCAAGAAGGCTCATATTTATTATAACAGCACTAGAACGTTTCACTGTTTATTTTCACTCAAGGTTACACAACGTTAAACTATCATGCACCTGAGCGCAATGCCCTGTTATATGTCGGAAATTATGAAACAGCTTATAGTGATAAAATATGGTATAGGAAACCTCTCTATATGACTTCAAGGCATGATGAAATGATGCCACATGGACTGATAAATGTGCTGCCTGTTATAGCCTCTGCTTGTTTGTTTGGGGGGAGTTTATGCTGTAGGATGCTTAACCGTGCTGCACATTAACTCATGTGGTGGGTGAGAGCGAGAGAGAGAGAGAACCCATGGAGTCATTCTGTCTGTAATTGCATGGCTAAATGTTCTCTTCACTTCCTGCCCTCCCTCTCGGTGGCATCTCCCTGCCCGCACCAAGAAACTGCAATTGGCATAAGCCACTTAAGGCAATCTGTGCTGAGAAAACTACAAAACTACAAAACTTAAATTTACTTAAGTCTTGAGAGATGTCAATGGAGGGGGGGAAACCTGTGGTGCTAATTTGGTTTAGAAACTGACAATCCAATTATGCATCTGTGAAATTTAACTTCAATCAATTGCATTTTAATCCTTCTGAAGAATATCAAGTAATGAAACAATTTATTGATTTTAAAATCTTAATTTGATTCAGTAGATGGGTGTTCAAGTAACTGTGATTGGAATGATGTCTTGCAATTAACATATAATGCACTTTACTCTCATGTACTAAGAACAGGTAATAGTTATTACTCAAATAATCATAAATAGCAATCATAAATCACTAGTCATTAGTTTCTTTAAAGTCAACATGAAAGGTCATTCACTACCCATTTTACTTCTGTAACGTGACATGATTCCGAGTTCTGACTTGATTTTATCCTTTGACAATTGATTGGATCTGGACCTGAATGACCTAAGTTTGCAAACTGCTCCCCACCTGATTCACTGTCGGCACCCCCCTTTTGAGGAGGCTTTCTGAAAGAGACATGAAGGCTGAAGGTCAAGATCATTGTCGAACGAATCACAGTGTATTCTAGTGGTAACGCTTCTTTAACAAATTTGATGTTTTGATTATAAATTTAACCTTTATTACACAATCATTACAAATACTTGGTTAACTATTGGATTTTAGAAAGGCTGAATTACCAACAATAACAGCCTAAGCATTTTGATGAATGATAACGAAGGTAAAACATTTTTTGCCATTAATGAATGATGCATAATAACACCAGGAATGTGTATTGAGAAAATAATTAGGGTCAATTTCGATTACATGTTGACTTTATTGTGTTACAAACAGCATGTGATCTGAGAGCTGTTTTAAACTGATTTCTAACCACTTTAATATACGATTACAGAAAACATAATAGAGCGGTTGCCGACAGCTATGCAGGGACAATAACTTCATAATCATAATCAATAAAGCAGAGGCAAATAGAGAGCACCCCTCAGGACTGGTTACCGGACACAGGATTGATTACCACTGAGGAAGTCAGGTTTATGCTGACAGGAAGTATGTCTTAATGAAGGAAAAACTCTCTGCCACTGCATGCATTATTTAGTCTCGTAATAAAGCACTCAATAAAGTTTCAAAGACCCAATTCATTTTTAGCTTCACTGAGAGACTATAGAAGAGAGCAACTCAGGTGTTCACTGAGAGACAGATGCATGGAAGGAGGGAGGTTAGGATAAGTGCTGAGTGATATAGCTAAAAAACATTATATCTCAATATTTTTTCAGCCTTTTGACAACTTGATATATAGATATATAGATATATAGATAGTGTGTGTGTGTGTGTAGATGTATGTTCTTGCTCTGTTTTCTACACCATTATCCCTAAATGAACAAAAGGAAGAATAACATTTAAAAAACATTATTTATATGCACCAATATAACAATAAATGATAAACAGTAACCTATAACTGCATATTTTTACTAAAATATGTTAATACATAAAAACTGCAATGCAGAGACTTCAGTGAGCTTTTTTGATAACACGAGTGAATCGTTGAATCAGAGTTTGAAATTGATTTATCAAAATTGACAGTTTGAACTAACGGAAATTAACCAAACTTACCAATGATTGGTTGCTCAAGTTTATATAAGAGACACTATAAAAATAAAATTTTCTTTTAATAATTTCATAATCATGAGTTGCAAGGAAGGATCGTGAAATTATCCTACAAATGGCTAATGATACACTTTTTAGGAAAATGATGGCCAAATTAAAAGCACATCAAAATATTTTTGATACAATGTTTGGCAGCATAAAAATTGCAAATATTGTGAATATTCAATATGCAGTATCACCCAGTCCTAGTTAGGACAGAGAAATATAAGGGTGAAGAGCAGAGAAACTGGAGATGAAGCAAAGAAAAAAGGGGGTAAAAAAGGGACAGCATTCAAAAAGTGTATGTGCTGAAAAGAAAAGAAAAAATAAATGGAGGGAAAGAGGAAAACATTTAGAAAATTAATGAGGGGGAAGAAATCCAATAATGCTGAAACTTAAGTTGAAGATAAAGTTCCTCAGAGAATCCATGTTTGGTAACCATGGTACCCTCCCATCCAAATAACATCATCATCTTGAGGATACTATAAATGTCTTTCTAATGAAAAGAACACTTAGTGCCACAGCTCTGACAAAGTCACCTGTCTCTGTGCATTACAAGCCAGGCCTCCTGAAGGAGAGAGAATATAAAAATTTGTCTGGATGGAGAAAAAAAAAAAAAAAAAAGACTTGACTCTGGCCAAGTAATGACATTCAATGGGAATAAGAGCACTTAAAAGACGAATATTTCCTCTTGATTTGAACGTGCAGTCACACTGAAGCAGGCAGTGTGTTTTCTGGAGTGATAAGGGCTTAGCCAATGTAATCCTCACAGGCACTTGGCCTTATCTCTCCTGTAAGGAAAAGGGAAACTTTCTGCCTTTTTCAAAAGGCAACACTGGTCCAACAAGAGTCTTCAACTTGTATAGTTTTCTTCCTAAAACTCCATTCTCAACCTACAGACTCGAAAATTAAAAAAAAAAAAAATGAATGTAACATTCACTAAACAATAGAGGTACACTTAGTGACCACTACACCTGTACACCTACGTATTCATGCAATTATCTAATCAGCCAATCGTGCGGCAGCAGTGCAAAGCATACAATCATGTAGATACGGGTCAGGACCTTCAGTTAATGTTCATGAACAATCGGAATGGGGAAAAAATTGTATCTCAGTGATTTCAACCTTGGCATGATTGTTAGTGCCTGACGGGTTGGTTTGAGTATTTCCGTAACTGCTGATCTCCTGGGATTTTCACTAACAACTGTCTCTAGAGTTTACAATTGTAGTAAGCAAAATAGCATCTAAGAATGCACAACACATCGAACCTTGGGGCGGATGGGCTACAACAGCAGAAGACCACAATTGGGTTCCACTTCTGTCAGCCAAGAACAGAAAGGGGAGGCTGCTGTGGGCACAAGCTCACAAAAAGTGGATAGATAAAGACTGGAAAAACATAGCTTGGTCTGATGAATCTCGATTTCTGCTGAGGTGCACAGATGGTTGGCCCACTGCAGCCTCAGTTTTTATAGTGCATGAAAATCCCAGGAGATCAGCAGTTACAGAAATACTCAAACCAGCCCGCCTGGCACCAACAATCATGGCACAGTTGCAATCACTGAGATCACATTTCTTCCCAATTCTGATGGCTGATATGAACATTAACTAAAGCTCCTGACCCGTATCTGCATGACTGTATGCATTGCACTGCTGCCACATGATTGGCTGATTAGATCATCACATAAATAAGTAGGTGTACCTAATAAAGTGGTCACGGAGTGTATATTTCAGAGTTTTTCAACATGTTACCTCACAAAACTGTATTGAACAGCAAAAATCACTATTTAGTTCAAATTTTCACATTTTTTTTTTTTTTTTGTAAAAAGAGATCAGAGCAACTTTTTGATAAGTTGAAACATATTGCCGCATTAGGTCAACGAAACCTGTTTCAATCAAAATGCAAACTCAGAGCAAGCTAAGAATATATGTGTGACGAGGAGGAGGGCAGTGGCAGGCATCCATCCTAACGGCCTGGCCCCGCCCTCATCCTCGTCACAATAAGTCTAGAACTTATTTCATTTTTAAGGATGTCGATCCATACAGCTAGACTGCAAGTTTCCATATAAAGCAAAACACACCAGAACCAAGATAAGTTAACATCTGGCATATTTATTTAATTATTTTTACTGACACGGACACGCCTATGCTGCTTTTATGGGTCTACGATGAAGTAAAGCAGCAAGTTTAGCACTTGTGCAAAGCATAGAAATCCAATAAGGATGAATGAAAAAGGTGTAAAAATGATCACAATATAATTAAAGATATTGACATGATAAGATTTTGTCTGTTTCCTGCTGATTCCCACGCACACTAAACATCCAAAAACTAAGCACAAATTTGCAAACGCAAATTCACATTGGGACAATTTAGGTAAAATTAAATTAATGAACAATTTACACACAAATTTGTTACACTCGTGTTTCATGAATAAAGCCCAACATGTGGCAAACCTATTAATATAAATGGCATAATGCTACAATCTCCATTACAACTTTACAGGAACGATGGGGGCAGTGTTACCATCAAGGCAAAATAAACTTGTTGTTGTGTTGATAAGGGTGAGTCCATCACCACCTTTTCATCAAGGCTGCTTGAGAAACTGAGGGATGGAGAGGCCGACAAATTCTCAAGTTGACAGACAACTCCGAACAATCCATTATGTGGGGCAGCAGCTTCAGTCTGCTGACCTTTGGCATTAAATATTGAAACAAGAGCAGTGAACAAGGGAGGATATCGCTTACAGCTACACCCTTCAAAGTGACGACACTGCATGTGAAATAGAGCCGAGAAGCGGAGAGAGACTCGTCTGTCAACAGTCACATCAGAAGGGCCTGTTACGTGTCGAGCGTCACTCCTCTACAAGCGTGTGTCACTCTACCCTCACGGGCATAAACATCTCAGTATTCTGAATTCAATTGTGCCACTAACAGGGAAATACGCCGCATAATGCCATCATGTTACCCAAATGATGTGCAAATCATATTTGTTCAAGGCTCCGTCTCTATGGCAGAGGGAGAACATAGATGTGCACTCCAACAGAGATGGAAAAAAGTGAAAAGACAGAAGGAATATGACACATGGAGGAGAAATGGGGAAAATGCAACAAACACATCATGTACATGTATATGTGTTTGATGATAAACTTTTAGTGCTTTTGAAAGTAATGATTTCCTTTTTCTCGTTCAACGTGTGGAATCATGATCTTAAATATCACATTCCCTGGAGAGAATCCGTAAGAATGGTGTACAAGTCATTAACCCAAGCCCTGCGCCTAACCCTAATATTAACAAAAATTCAGTAGGTTGATAGAAATGTTTATCCAGGATCAACAAAAATATTGATCCAGGGATATGTGCCACTTGGCAAAACACGGTCACCCTTGTGAAAAGCATAAGGTGATTCATGAAAGAAACACTAGAAATTTCAAGGCAATGCCATGAAGTCACTCAACAGCTTCCTTTGTTTGTTTACACTTATCCCCATGGTAATGTCCCAGCAGATTAAAGATATGAAAACATGTCTCCAATGGGTCTAGTTCATATCACTTGATGGTTGCGACATATATATATATATATATATATATATATATATATATAACTGATATCTGATCAAAATCCTTTTTAAAAAGTTCCCTGGCAGCCTGCTTAAGCTAGTGAAACAGGGCTCCTGCCCATTATCTCCTTTCTACACTTAAGGGTTCATCAAAGATGTGTCACACTGATTTCAGAGCCACTGATCAGCATGTGATTCCTTCCTCTAATCTAATTGTGTCACAAAATTGAAATCAACAGAGCAAATTTAACAGCCCCAACTCATAGTACAAGCACATACATCTGCTTCCCCCTTCATTCATCTGCACAAGTACATCTGCCTGGTTTAGACTTCTCCACTCAAAGGGATACTAATTGGAGTCTGAATCCCATGATGGCTATGCTTTTTACCAAGAAAGAAAGGGGGAGGGTGGGAGAAGGCCAAAGACTCACAGGCAAATACTTCCTGCTTTTCTTACACTGAAAGCCCCAGCTTGCCCTCTTAGGAATAGTATGCATCTGCCCAGTGTGAGTCACAAGAGGGGATTCTTCATCAGGTTTGGGAGTGGATCCCTACTGATACAGAATAAAAGATAGCTGTTACTTAAACTGACATTCATAAAAAAGCAACAGGTGTTTAGAATATGTAGACAGAATCCAGACCAACATTTGCTCTATAGAGCCGTTTAGTCATGATGCCAATTTGTAAGCCACTCCAGAAGGTTAATTAACTAATTGAATTTCTTCATTTAATATTAATTTCAGTAGGCGGGTATGAACGCTTGAAAATAGAGCCAACTTTTTGCCACTTTTTGTGTTGTGCGTTCTTCTCAATACAATGGCTGTTAATAGTTACCAATATTAAAGCTTAAAAAAATACCCAAAGGTATAAAAGGAGTGCATGTGGCTTAAACATCAAGTTTCAAGTTACAACAGGATCTGGTGAGAAGAAACACAAAATTTAAGGCAATTTTTGGGGAAAATCCATGCGCATTGAGAGCAGCTTGTGTACAGCGACTTGAGCGAGAACTTTCATTGTTTTAGTGCAACACAAAAAGCTTCTCTTACAGCACTCATGAATGCATAATGGACGTCAAAATCAGTTAACTATTCAAGCAGCAACTTGTGCTCAAGAATTTGCTTTTGAGGTTTGACTGTGTAATTTAAGTTTTTGTAGTCTTTAAGTAATGTAAACCACAGAACTTATTTTAAATCAAAAACTATTCTTCCAAAAGCCCATTGGTACCCATGGCTTGAAAAATGCAACTTCTCTTCAGGGTTTAAGTACTACAAACTGAGCAGCTGCATTAGATACTGAATCTAAAATAAAGGCAAACTATTGTGACTCTAGCGAAACTTGTTTTAACAGGAACCAATTTTTTTTTTTAACAGGCAAACACAGTAAGCTGTTAGTTGACCACATCCTGGCTGACAGTGTGCAAAATCATATAGGTTTAGCTGCGAGCAGGACAGTGCAGGGCTGGGCGGTGTTTATTACTGTGCTAACTTGGCTTATGTGGTTTCGAACACGTGAAACAACGTGTTAGGAACGAGCTAGCAGTTGCCAATATATTATTATGTGTCAGTGATGTAGAGAGTGTGCATGTTCCATTAAGGTTAGCGTGAGATCAAGAGGGGGTTAATAAGCTGTAGCATCTGTGATTTGCCATGAAATTGAATACATTTATAAATGGTAATGCTGAACAAGAAATTGCGGCTGATTAATTGGAACTTTGTGATATGTGAATACAAAACATAATCAAATGTAATTTTCCTGCGTTATTTATCAGTCAATAACGTCAGGCGCGCAGTTGGCTCATTAACCGAGTGTGACATGATGGGGAGGAAAGAAAACTCCCTCATTCCACTCTGCCATGACTCCAAACAAACAGACCATTTATTACGGGGGCAGAAATTGATTGTTTTTAGAGAGGCTCACTGCATCAATCCACTAGTGATATTTTCAGAGGGAGAGCGAGAGAAAGAAGCTGTCCCGCTGCTATTCCCCAGCGCTGGGTGTCGCGGCTAAGCTGCTTAATCATGATAACCCAGAGTAAATGTTTTTGCCTTTCCAGACACATTATCTTCTTTACAGATGAGAAATCTGGTTTCATGGATTAAGAGCAATACCATAACAGGAAATACTTGTGGGGCTAACCTTGCCTGATGGCTTCAAAAGTAGCCTGTTAATTTAAACTATTTCCTGAGCCCAAAAGATAAGAACCACACACAAGAGAAGGCAGGGTTGACGTGTGTGTGCTAGTGAAAGAGGAAAAATAAATAAAATAAAGGCGATGGGGGGAGGGGTGGGTGTGGATTATCATGTACAGACAACAAATAACAAATGCATATATAGAATAAGCAAACGGCCTGGCACAGAATATGGTAAATAATAAAACTGATTATTCAAATAAGCCATCAGTTTGCAAGTAAGATATGGGTAGGTGACATAAAATACTTTTGAGAAGTTGACGTATCCTGCATTGATACATTCTATACTGCATCTACAACCATTTTAAACAGTATTTTGCTGATTCGTTTTAAAATCCTTCAGTATTGCTGTTTTTAAAATGAACTAGGAGGTAATTCAAATGGTGGGAAATGGTGACCAGTGAGAGTGACTCAACTATACATTTATAGTTAATTTATTTGTAATTTTTTTTACTTATATTCAATACATTTTAACTTAAATCTATATGCCATTTAGATTTTTATGTATTTTATGCATAAACTATCCATCTACACTATTGTGTGGCCAAAGATATTATGGGGGATGACTTTTTTTTATTTTATTTACTTTTTACCATTTAAAATCTTTCCTGTTATTGAGATATAGGCTTATGTGATATTCAAGAAATCTGTTATGTTGTACTTCATTAAAACTTGAAACCTTCAAAACGCTGCTAATTAGCTCTAGGGGATCTGAAAATCCTACGCTATTTCAACTCGTGTTCTCATGCACTCTGCAACTCCTTTATTGACAACACATTTGTGTTCTCAACTTGAATCAGATCCATTTCAAACGTACAGAGTTATTAAAATCAAAACAAAGGAAGGAAAAAGAAGAAAAGACTTCTTTCTGAGAAAGATCCCAGGGCAGAAATGCCCCCGCATCACATCCTGATATGCGTATACCCACCAGCTGTGCAGCTTCAAACTCATATTCAGCATATCGTGGAGCCCATAGCCTTGATCCAGCTCTATTCTCATTAACGGAGCTGTTTGAATATTCATGCGGAGCGGTGGAAATTCTACAGCCAGCCACAGCACCCAAAACTGTGGGGAATTCAGCACTTACCATTAACAGGCCTAATAAAAGCACCACGCCTCTGCGATTGTTATGGGTAATTTTAAGTGCTCATTAAGATTTCTATGTGGAAAGTAGGAAAGCACTAATTTATTAATGTAATTAAATTTCTATACAATTAATGTATATAGTCATGAAATTAAACATGTCTGTGTATGCTCTGGGGTAAAATATGCTTAACTAAAATGAAATTGAAGGACAAAGCTGTGTAATAACACTTTTACATCATGTTACTAATTGAAAACTATCACATCAATATATTTTATTGAAAATACTATAAATATCTGAACCTGCTCTTCTTATTGAATGATGATCTGGTTAAGTCTGTAAAAATGAAAGAATCCTTGTTTGCAATTAATTTTCCTTCAGTGACGTGACATATTTATCCTCCGAGAATTGATTAGATGTGAAAAGTGAGTTTTCCATAACAGAACGGAGTGTTTAAGAATTGTGTCCAATAAAATAAAATAAAATAAACATGCATAAAAGTATATAGGGTCAATTTAGAATACATGTTGAATTTAAGAGTCTCAAAGGAAATGCTTGACATGTGAGATCCTCATAGAGCTCTTGAGTCAAGTACACTGGCCAAAGGGGGAATTTTGTCTGTTTAGATTCACTTATTCACCCACTTCATCTCCTCCTCTCCCATCTTTAGTTTAGCTCTTTCTGCTCGATGACTCACATCTTCCAGCAATCCACAGATAATGAGCACGTCACTGAGTGCTCCACGATGTCACCTAGTTTTGTCACCGGCTAATAGCTCTGTTTCTTGTCAGTGGCTCCATAAATAGATAGGTACAAGACAGTCCGTAATGCTAGAGGATCCTGACACTTGCCTGTTTTGTACAGCAAATGCTTGAAAATCAATCATAAGGATAAATATACACTTCCTTGCGTCAGGCTTATTTTATTTTATTTTTTAAATGTGTGGAAGACCAGTTAGGAGAGTCAGCAGAAATAAGACACTGTCAGGTGAATGAACTTTCCTTGTGTCTGATGTGTATGTATTCTAAAACATGAACACATTACCCAGCAAGGAAGCTTGGGGCCGTTGTCATGAATGGAGCATGTCTTGTTTATAAGAAGGGGAGAGTGTGTGTTTGTGGCAGGGCTACAAAAAAAAAAAATGACTTGGGAGCCATTGGCTCCTAAACTGAAATATTAAGGAGCCAAATGGCTGTTTTTATTAGCCAAATCACAGAATTGCTCAATTTAGATTGCTGTTCAGAGACCAGATAGAAAGCCGAAGAAAAGTAAGCTGATAACCCATTCATCGAATGTTTACTAAACAGTATATATAGTTAAGATGATAAGTTTGCATTCCCTTTTGTCTCATAAATGTTCACAACACTTTAATAATTTATGCAAATATAAGAGATAAATTAAAAAAAATTATTTAGTACTGCTCTTCAGAATCAACATTACAGATATTTAAATAACGTATAGTATGCATATAGTAGTTCTACCTAAGTTTAATGGTGCAACACTCAAATATTTAGTAGAGCGTAAATTGTGACATAGTGCACATTTACACCACAACAAGTTGTAACTTACGTATAGCTGGTGCCACCAGCCCGAGCTCCTGAGTACAAACCCTTAGTTCTTTTCGGGTGATTCATGAAAAAGTTCCAGTTCAAAAGAGTCATTTTGTAGAGGCTTAATTCTTTAGCCTCTTTGAGGTTAGATGAGGAGTATCTTCTTATGCACATGTCCATTAAGCACGCACGGAGAAGCGGTCATAACAAAACCATATTTATTGATCGCGATCTCTGGTTTACTTTCCAAACAAAACACAAAATAAACATCCAAGAAAACACTATCAGTGTGAACAGCGGTATCTCATAACATACGTTTCATGCGATTGAAGAAAACTGTTGCTCTTCAAACTCTAACCTGCTTGTGCCAAACAATTCTACTTCATTATGAACACCTACACTCGCATAGTGACGCATCAAAAGGGGAGGAGTCAATAAATGTACTTGACCAGGTTAGTACAAGTATTAGTCATTAAACATAAAATTCCTTTGTATATTTAAAGCATAACATTTTGTAATACATGGTTATGTATACATAACAAATAAATCTAATTTAAATCTAGTAATTTATAATTCTGGTAGTGCACAAAATTCTGAATATGGCTCCAACACATTTGTTCACAAGTCTCTCGTGCTGAGTTTGTTATTGCGTGCGGTGCAGCAAGCTCATCAGAAACAGAAGGGTGAAAAGTGGCACAAGACAAACTGGTGGCATGTGCACTATAGATGTATTCAATAACTCAAAAGATGATATCTGATGAAACCGCATATGAATGCACACAACCAGACTTTAGATTTTAAATTATTGTAGCAATAAATTATTTTTGAATGCATTTGAGCCCTGTATGTGTGGGAGTACAGCTGGGTTGCTGAGCTTCTTCTTTCCTCCGATGCCCTGGAGGATAGATGATGGGCTCCAGCCAGGTGTGCCAGCTTACAGACAAAAAACAGCTTGATTTAAAAGCAATACACAAATAAATAAAAGATTGCTTGTTAACATCATAGTCCTGAGAAAAGCAAATACATAAATTATTATATTATTTGATAAATAAACAAATAAAATACTCCGGGTTAAGACATAACGTTTTACCATGCATACTCCCAAAACATCGCTCACTATGATATTTTATAAGGCTAGAGAAAAGAAAGTGAAGGAAAGGCTTGAGTGGAAGGGAGAAAAATAACCTACAACCTTTTTGCTTTCTGAAAATATATCTCAGTTACTTCTAAAAAAAAGCACAATTTCATTTGACATACAAGCAGGTCCATGCTCGGTTGGGCTGAGCTCTATACAGACATGGATGAGGGAACGAGGAAGGATTGTGTATAAATGCACAAATCATTACCAATCAATAGTAGCAAGTGATGTAAAAGGAGCAATCTCTCCTTACCAACACCCCCCCACCGACATCTGCTATATGCCCAAACATCTGCACAGTGTTACTCTGACTACACACACACACTACTAAGATCCACCTCGACCCAACCGCTGCTGCTAATAAATGACAACGTGAATTCATCTATTCTGTTTGGGTCTTCAAAAGTGCTCATGAATCAAAGAAAAACACAGTATTAAGTATGTTCTCTCTACATATATGGCTTCAAATCAGGGTTAAGAGAAGTTCAGGGCAGTAAACGAATACATTAAAAATGTACAGTGGCAAGTAAAAGTATGTGAACCGTTTGGAACTACTTGCATTTATGTGTACATTTGTCTTAAACTCTGGTTTGATCTTCATCTAAGTTACAAAAATGAACAAATACAATCTACTTTAACTAATAACACACTAATTATTGTAATGTTCTTGTACATATTGAATACATTATTCAAACATTCGCAGTGTAGGTTAGAAAAAATATTGATGTCATATGATGTCAACAAAAGCTAATTAGAGTCAGGAATTGGCAAACTTGACATCCAATTAATTAAACAAGATTGGAGGAGTGGGTTATAGCAACTCTGACTTAGAAAAAGCACTAAACATTATTTAGTTTGCTATTCATAAGAAGCATCTGCTGACGTGGACCATGCCTCACAAAAAAAAAAGAGATCTCAGAAGACCTACAATCAAGAATCGTTACTTTGCTTAAAGCTGGAAAGGATTACAAAGTTATCTCAAAGAGCTTAAGAGATGAATCTGTCCACAGTTAGACAAATTGTCTATAAATGGAAACGATTTAGTACTATGGTTACGTCAAGCATGTGCCGTGGGCATTGAGACAGGGCAAGCATCAAAGATTTTTAATACACATTATTAAACGCTGTGCCCAAAACACAATATACAGGTGAGTATAATATCGTGGAAATGTTACTGACGTAAATTCTTGCCTTAGAATCCGCCAGTCAATGGCAACAATTGTCACAGAGGTGAACTTCATGACCAAATTTAAATTCAGGACAGTAATATTGTTCATATCACACAAATTAAAGTTTGCAATATATTGAGTTGAGCATGTTTATGCCCATTAAATCATACAATGAACCATATCACAGTGCCAGAAGATCTTGTTTTGACATAAAAAAGGAATAATTTTTTTATATATATTTTTAAAGTATTTTCAACATCATAGTCCTCACACGTCACACTTCCCACAGTTTAGAACCACTGGAATGGACAGCAGCAATTAACTAATCTGACCACCAAAGACAACAAGCTTAATCTTAATTCACAAGGCTTTTTTTTTTTTTTAAACAGACATTGTGCCCTAACTTTAGAACTATAAATCCAACATAACATATAGAACTAACATAACACGAGGACATGATTGCCAGATCACCAATTCATAGCCTCAGACTAACCAGAAACAATGACCTAGTATCTATGACCTATTATCTGTAACACAGATTTTTAATAACCATATTAACTTACCTTTGCTTGAATACAAAATCCATGCATCTCCTTGGTCCGTCACTTTGTTGTAAAAGTTGCCCACTTGTTGAAGATAGCCTCTCTTTCTCGATTTTATTTATTGAAATTAACTGCCAAATCTGTGTAGGTCATCAATGCTTACACTGCAGATATCCACTTTAGCGCTTAATAACGCATTAGTTATGCAAACTTTAACATGTTGATGCAAAACAAAAATCTAGCCTATCAGATAGTGTAATGGGAGGAGCTTCTCATTGGCTTACTCATTTGGGGTACTTACCATGGTCATTTGTAGTAGCGGCTGTGATTCAATTTGAATGAACATACAGTGTTGAATGAAAGGGCAGTAAACAATGGAATCAGAGAAAGCATAACATAAAATGCTTATTCCTGAGGATGGTGCCATAGCGAATAAATGAATAACTGTATGTGCTGCTCAAGTGTGAGGAAAGATGACAAATTTTAACAAATACAGTAGTTTATAATAACAATTATATTTAAATGTATCATATTGTAATTTTTCATTTCACCCTTCTGTTAGGTAAGCACAGTGTGGCAAGGAGGAGGGTGCGGTCGGGCCGTGACTATGCCCGCCCAGCACCCAATCAGGCTAATCAGCCGAGGAGAGGGATAAGTGCAGCGAGATGTGGCCCGACAGCACTATAATATGGCATAAAAAGGGCACCGCATACCAACATGAAAACATGAAGAACGGTGGAGGGAGCATCATGACTGCTTTGCTGCTTCGTGGCCTGGACTGCTTGCCTTCAGAGGGAAAAATGAATTCCCAAGTTTATGAAGACATCCTACAGGATTATGTCAGGGTGGCTGTGCACCAGCTGAAGCTCAGTAGAAGTTGGGTGATGCAGCAGGACAATGACCCAAATCAATGAAGTAAATCCACTGCAGAATGTCTTCAAAAAAGAAATCCACCTTTTGGAGTAGCCAGTCAGAACCCAGACCTTAACCCAATAGTGATGCTGTGGAATGATCCTAATAGAGCCTTTACACGGGACATCCTAAGAATATGGCTGAACTGAAGCAGTTCTGTAAGGAAGAATGGTGAATGTGACAGATGAAGATGACATCAAATTTTTGACCAATTAATGCAGAAAACTAGCTAATTCTAAAGGGGTTCACATATTTTTTCTTGCTACTGTATAAATAATTGCTAAATGGGATAGTTCAACCTAAAATGAAAATTCTGGTTCATTGCCATTTACAAAATTTTTGTTTTTGGGTTAACTATCACTTTATGTTAATGTTACAGCCCTAAACATACCCCAATAATTGAGTAGGGCAGGTCAGCTCCCTCCCCTGCTCACAAATCCCAATGAGTAGCAAGATAGGAATCAATAGTACTAGATATATTCATTGTCATTTAGCACTTAAATCATTCAGCATGTTTCAAAAGCACTGCCTCATTCAGCCAGATCTCAACATGTACTTGATACAGTATTTAACACTCTGTGATATTATTGATTCTGTCATATCAGCACGACTCATCCCCTCTTGTACTCAGATCTGTGTAGTAATGCGTGAGTCTTAATGCTCAACGCATTAAGATACAATCTGCCATGACTCGAGTGTCTCCGGTGAGAGCCAATGCACTTCATCTACTCAAGGCAATTTCATGGCCGCAGCACATCAATGTTTTAGTTGGTGTGTGGAGTGTGATGGAGCAGTGATCCTGTGTTTGAGGTGATGTGAAGGAGGGGTTCAAGTCTCTCATGGAGCTGGGTAACTAACCCTTAAAAAGAATCCTACAAACCTCTGGCAGTATTCCACTTATCATCTCTAAATATTAGTCTGACCTCTCAGCTGGTTGCTTCCTCCCCAGGGGCAGGCAGGAAGAGGAGCTGCCATTGGCTGTGGAGAGCACTCTGCTGGATCAAACATTCATCTAACACACAACTTGACGAGGCTTTGATCGCTATGAGACCTATTCAGCAACAGGAAAGGATTGTGTTTGAAGGAGGTTTACAGCAATGAGTGTGAGTGTGGGTACACTTATAGAGGCATCGACAGGGCTCGAGTGTCATTTCTCAGTGCAATTTTCAAATTGTGTGTGCATTTACTAGAACATTTTGAGAGCTTTAAGTGTGAAGGCCACATTTCTCAATATCCTCACAAATATTGTACAACCATAAAAAAAACAATTTGCCTCAGTAGTATAAAAAAAATGTCCATTAAAAGGTTCATTAACACTAATTTAAATTTAGAATTGCCAAGAGGTGTTTTTAATGGGCATGCTTAACCATAATTAGCTTAATTTGAGAAGAGTAGGCTTTTACCCCAACATTTTGAGATCCAAATCACTCAAACCACATTTGAACATAGTCAGAAATGTGATGTCAGTGTTAATATCGACAATGAAATCCCTGTCGAAAACACTCGTTGACCAAGGGTTTTTTGATGCGAAGCGAAAAAGACCCATCATGACAATAATTAAACAATTTTATTGAGGCATGCTTTTGACAAGAAAAAAATAATACTGCAAGATATTAATTGTGCAAGACAAACAGAAGAAACATCTATTTATAGAAAATATTATATAAGGATTCATCTAAACTTGAACGCTGAACACCGGCTAAAAATCCACTTTAAAACTGGTTATTTAACTCACTCAAACATATCCTATATATACACATGAGATTATTCACTATATTCACAACATATATGTAATATTACATCTTAAATCTGCACAGACAATGAAGCAAATGAACAGGTGAATTTAAAACCAAAATACACACAAGTCATAATATGCGTAACTTGCACTGTGAACACGCTGTTTCCGTAAAACAAACGCGCTACACGCAATGCAATATTCTAAACTGGCTCAAACACAAAAACATTAATAACAGTCTAAAGATTAGCTAACACTTACTGTATGAATTGTCATGATATGCTATTATTTCAGAAGCTCAAGATTTCACAATAAGGACAGGGGTATAGTATTTTTTTATGTATCTGTACACATTTTTTCAACAGTTCGGCACACATTTTTTATTTTTTTTTGCACATTATCATCTAAACTAAAAAATTGTGTAGATGAGAAATGTCATTCATTTTAGTCATATAAAACTGACATGATGAATTATTGACTCATTTTTGTTAGCTAATAAGTAAATTTTTGTCAGGGGCCTGGGTAGCTCAGTGGTAAAGAGGCTGGCTACTACCCCAGGAGTTCGCTTGTTCGAATCCCAGGGTGCGCTGAGTGACTCTAGCCGGGTCTCCTAAGCAACCAAATTGGCACAGTTGCTAGGGAAGGTAGAGTCACATGACCTCCTTGTGGTCACGATTAGTGGTTCTTGCTCTCAATATGGCATGTGGCCATCAAGAAGACTTAGAGCACACTGGGAATTGGGCAATCCAAATTAGAAGGAAAAAAAAAAAAAAAAACAGTTAAATGAACACTGTGTGATGTAGCCAGAACTGTGATGACCACATCCTGTTTGAAGTTAAAATGTCTACAAAAGTCCATCTACATACTAAGCACATAGTAGCTGCGTTGAAACATGAGTTTTAACCTGTGCCAGCTAGATACATCTTTAAAAGATCCCTCAACATAATATCATTGGTATGCCTCATATCAGCATGAGGCATGCATATTTAATTAATAGTTCAAGTTCATGGGTGTTCGACTAAGGTCAAATCCACATTAATCCTTCAGTCTTCAATTTCCTAACAAATTATTCCTCTGTATCTCCTGCTCATCTTTTACCTATGATGCAGTGAAACAGGCTCTGTCTAAGAGACAGAGGGGTTCACAGTCACCTATGAAGTATCCAGTCAATCCTACAGAACACCGCATTATAATAAACACCCCACATGACTGCACACACATCGGCAAATGATGCTTCAATTACACCGCAAACGTGCCTCCACTGGGTAAACAGCCACATATGCCCAACCAGCACAAATGACTTTCTGATTCGCAGCAAATTAGACACATGGCAAATAATACCTAACTGGCTGCTGTTGTCTGTTTGCACTACGGTTGCATAAATGAATTGTTAAAAGGGGGGAGCGGGGCTAATGGTTAAGATGCAATGTGCGTATAATTGTACAATTAGACTCTTATCATCATGTAGGACCTCGCTATTTCTTACTGCTATTAGAAAAAATAATAAAATGGTAAACAGATTATACAGTAAGTGCAATATTATTACTGCCTGAAATTGATGGATTCATTTAGCAAAGGTTTATGATTCATTTGGGCTTTCCCTTAGTACAGCAGTTTGAGCAACAAAATGTGTTAGAATATTAGAAACATGTTACCCTTCTAAAGCAAAGTGGAGATTTGGGAAGACAAATGAGCTAACTATCCATTTTTACTGATAATGCAAGTCACAAAGGAATGCAGTTGATCTCTATAAGTGTGTCCACATCCAAAAACATGTGTCCATCGTCCCTGCTCTCCTATGGAATAAATGAACCCAGCTCTCGGTTCCCACCTATATCTATCAGTGGACCACCAGTTTTCTGACAGATAGGCAGCAATTAGTGAGACAGGGGAAACTCACTTCCAGCACATGTACAATCAGCACTGGTGACCCCCAGGGATGTGTGCTCTCCCCAGTACTCTTCTCCCTGTACACAAATGACTGCGCCACCAAGGACACCTCTGTAAAGCTCCAGAAGTTTGTAGATGGCGCTACAGTCATCTGCCTCATCAAAGATGATGATGAGTCTGTATACAGAAGGGAGGTTGAATGACTGGCTCACTGGTGTAGTCAAAACAACCTGGAGCTAAACACACTCAAAACAGTGGAGATGATAGTGGACTATAGGAGGAACACCTCAGCATCGACCCCGCTCACCATTTTAAACAGCATTGTGGCAGCAGTCATTAAGTCCGGCCACTGCTCTTCAATAACTCTCTGGTTTGGTTCAGCTACAAAGTCAGGCATCAGAAGACTTCAAAAGATAGTCCGGAATGCTGAGTGAATTATCGGTTCTCACCTTCCCACCTCAAGAACTGTACATCTCCAGAGTGAGGAAAAGGGCTGGAAAAATCGCTATGGACCCCATTCACCCTGTACACTACCTTTTTGAACTGTTGCCATCTGGCCCAAGCTACAGAGCTCTAAGAACCAGAGAAGTCAGGCAACAAGAACAGTTTCTTCCCTCAGACCATTCGCCTTATGAACAGTTGAATCTGCCCACAATATTCTCATGTGCATATTCAACTATTCATTCATATTTATATTCCATTGATATATCCTACCTCTTCTGCACAATACATTAAATCACTTTGCACATAACTGTATTTCTGTATACATTATAATACATTTGAATAACATTATTATCCTACTGTAGTTTCCTCTATATATTTATCTGTTGTATCTTATTTTTTATTCTTATTTCACTGTTTACATATATATATTTATAGACCAATCAGCCACAACATTAAAACCACCAGCCTAATATTGTGACCCCCTCATGTCACCAAAACAGTGCCAAACCGAGATGCTATTCTTTTTACCACAATTGTACAGAGTGGTTATCTAAGTTACCGTAGACTTTGTCAGTTCTAACCAGTCAGGCTGGGTTGATTTGTGCCGAAATGTAAAACAAAAAGAGTTCAGTAGTGTCCGAGTTCAGAGCAGCTGATTATCTGCGGTCTTGTCATGATAATACCATAGATCAGAGGTATTTCTTTATTCAAATGATATTCCTGCAATTGCACTCAATTGGAGGCCATCAGCTCTCAGCAAGAAGGCAGAAAACTTTGAACACCCCTCATCTGTGGCATGTGACATGGAGACAATGGAGTGGCAACTTCCTCCAAGAGTGCCAGAAGTGCTTTCACAAATCTTTTAAATATAGTTTATCAAGAGTGAAAATCACAAAACTTGATTTTTACATTTTCTGAAGAATATGTGAGTGGTGCTTTACATGCAAAACTTGCAACCATGATGCTCAGGTGTTGTCGGTAGTTGCTAGAGTGTTGCTTTTCGGTACCATAGGCAATTCTATGGTTTTGTCTTTTGCCAACTGATCTGCCAGGTACAAAAGTTAAATCCTTGCTGAAAAAACAACAGAAGCAACAACAAGAACAAAAAAAAACCATCTTAAACCAGTCCAAGCTGGTCTAGCTGGTCTCCATGCAGGCCTGGCAAAGCTAGTCAGCCAGCTGGTTTCCCCACCTGGCTCTAAATCTCTCTAAACACTCAGTTACATTTACCTTTGCAATTGAAATTCCACGGGCGAAATACAGTCATCTCAATGGCAATCCGCAAGATCAGGTATTTGCCTGATGGATTTCCGGTTAAATAATTCAGAGTTTCCAACTTCTATTACAAGAGATGTGAACAGTATTTACTAAAAGGAAATTCATAATTCCAGAAATTTCAACATGGCACAGACAGACCTTTAACAAATGTATTAAAAAGGTCACTGGCCGCTTTTACATATTTTTTATCTCATCGTTATGATTTTTAATTTTTTTTTTATTTTAAATACAAATTCCACAATCCATAATGTATTATGCTTTAAGGTTCATGAACTTTGACACACAAATGCAAAGTGTTGGCTACTGGTAATTTGGCGCTGACCTCTTTGTGGCTGGTGCTTCTTACGCTGCAACACTGAATATTCACAATGGACAAGGAAATAATTTATAGAGTTTCTTATAACTTCACCCTCACAGAATATTAAGTGCAGCATAAAAAAAGAGGCTGCCAGTCAATTTCTCGCCCTCACTAGCTGAATTTGCATTGTGTGATCTTTCTGTGTGGACAGGGGTGGGGGTGATACAGTTTGCAGGGCATCTGACTCCAAATTCAGCTCAAGGTCAGCAGGAGGGCTGCTGTATGCATGTCTGTGAGTGTGTCTCTGAACAAATGCAGCGATACCTATGTGGGAGGGATGGCATTGCAAGTTACATCTCTGAAATCATCGCTAGAGCCCTCACGAACAAGGTGTCATTATGAGAATGAAATACAACCAGCCCCCAATTTTGTTGCCAGGGAACTCTGATGTCTGATTGGTGCATAAAGAAAGAGTAAAACACAAACAAAAAACAGACAGTGTGATGGAGAGAGGGAGAATAATGCCACTTCAGTGTGTAGGCTGGCATAACGTTTGCTGTATCAGTTAATGGTCTCTCTCTCCTGCTCTGCTGAAAGTTATTATAGACACGGCTGAACCTGCTTTGTGCGCTCCATGGCATTTCGAGCTCTAAAAGCTTGCACAAGGCAAATGCACAATGTGAAAAGTGAGCTATAGATAGAGTTAAAGAGAAAAACAGAGAGTGAGAGAGAATGTGTTTTTTTTCCACAGGTGACACTTCCTTTCACAGCTACCTCCTCGCACAGCCACATCCTCCCTGGATGAAGCATCCACTCAGTGGAACTGGCACACGCCTGTAAGTGTCAAGAGCTCCTCTTTTATGTCCCTGGGCTGCTCTACAGCCATCTGCAGCTGGGGCCTCAGAGGCCCGCCTGGCTTAGCTTTTAATTATCTTCATCTCTCTCACACTTCACCACACCCCCTCTGTTTATATTTCCTCCCTCCCCCTCAACATCACTGTGTGATCACCTTTCAAAAAGGGGAAAAAAGGGTTTCAATCTCTTTAAGAGAACATTTCTGTGTCAGTGCCTTCAGAATTTAGTTGAAAATATCTAGTGAGCTGCTTTGTTGCCTACTGCTTTTATATATTAGGCAGCTGCCTTCTAAGGGACCATTCACATAGGATGTGTTTTTGTGTCCGTCTGCACAGTTTTGGAATCGCTTTTTCTAAAATTCATCTATGTGCAACACAAATGTCTTTGACCATTGCAATGTGTCTCGCTTCCTTTTCAGCATATCATACCATGAGCAGTTATGTTAAAACGCATTTCAAGACACCCTCAATCAGTTCCATTCGTTGTGCTGCATATAGCTTTTTAACAAAATAATGTATTCTGTGCAAATGGCCCCTTAGGCACCGACGTAACTGTCATGTATCCTTACAAGTGACTCATTTTGAACACTCTACACATTGGTAGCACCTTTAAAAAAAGTCATTAAAAAAAAATGGTGGTGATGTCTCTTTAAGAGAACGGTTCAGTGTCGGTGACTTCAGAGACAGTTTGTTCACTCAGAGCTGAGAGGGCTGACACAGTAAAGTTATTGCTCAGGTGCAATACACAACACATTTGCCAGCAGCACTGCAGTGATTTGGTACATGTGTGCATTCGTGCTTTTGTTTGGAATGACAAGAATGGTTAATAGAATGTTCCCCCAAAAATGAAAATTCTGTAATTATTTACTTACTCCCACTGTTTCAAACCCTTCAGACTTTGTCATTTGTGGAACACAAAAAAAAAGAGATGTTAGGCCTTCCGTGTTCCAATAGTAAGTAGAATGCTCTTGATTTGTTGTTTCCCTCTTGTTTGTATGAATAATGAAAGAATTTTCATTTTTGGGTGAACTATTACTATAATATAAACTACAGCCACATCGTAACACATTTGACATTCCTACAGACAACGTCTAAATGCAATCCAGGACACAATTTGCCCCCTGTGAGTCTGCTCTATTCTCTCCTCTGTCTCTGAAATCCATCTCCATTTTTTTGTGTTATTTTTTGCAGCTCTGTCTCTCATTACAGCTCACAGAGGAACACTCTGCCTCAGGATTCTGATTTCCTAGCAACAGCCTGCCACCAAACATTTGGCACAAGTTCAACACCCCTCCCTCTCCTCTCCTCTGCTTCCCTTCCCTCTCCTCTTCCTCTTCTCCAGTGAAAAATGGCTGATTTGCCTGTGTACTGTCCTCTGCCGTGCCACAGAGTGTCTCACTGCCTAATCTGGTGCAAGCCTCTATTATCTCTCCTCTCATCCAATTGCGTCCTTTGGTAGCGGTCGTGCTGGGAGACCACGCCAGGCATCATTAATCAGTGCTTTACAGCACAAACTCCCTCACGCTAATCTGATTTACAGATAAATGAAACAGAGAAAAGAGGGAGGGGTCTACAAAAAAAATTAAAATCAGGAGGGAAACAACAAATCGTTCTAAGCATTCTACTTAATATTTACAGTGCTTGTAAATTCAACACAGTATAGATATTCCTAAATCATTTTTGTTAGGTTTTTTTCTAAACCCCTAAGCCCAAGTATTAAAACTTCTGCACTTCATTCAGCTTGAACTGCTCATGTCCATTCAAACTTTATGTAAATAATCTCAGCCTTATCGGTTACACTTTATAAATGACCCAGCATTTAAAACCCTGACAACAATTCCATTCACTTCCATTGTAAGTGCCTCACTGAAACCCATATTTTTGCTTAACATTTTTTAAGAAAAGGAGCTTAACTTGTATTAAACACGGAATATTCATTTCAGTTTACCTAAAACTTTAACACTATTTTCCATCTTGCATACATTGGTATTTCCTTCAGGAAATGCAAATCTAGTCTCTCAATAGAATGCCATAAGGGTAAATTAAAATCAATCCCCGAGGTTAAAGCGAACTGGTTATGTGGTTTTCTTTCACACAGCGATTTCTTCCACTCAAGGTCAATGGAGATTACTGCTCAAGGAGGCCTCCCTCATCACTGCACTGAAGCATGCCACAGTGCATTTAGTGGAAACGGCACTGGATGGTCTCCACTCAGCCCTCTTTAAAAAACAATCTCAGCAAAATGCACCACAGAGGACTATCGAACAGACCTCTCTCACGATACACAATATGTCTTTGTTTACCATTAAACGAGAAAACCTCATCAGCTGCTTAGATGTAGTTGTCCTGAGCGATGCCATGATACAGTACAATTTTTGGGCTGTGACTCTATACACATTGATGGCCGTGACACAGTAAATGGCAGATGGACCGAGGGGGTCATCATAATGTGCTGTCCAACAACTCTAAAAGGGATATGAGGGAATCTAAGCAGATCTGAAGTAGTCCAGTGTAGGAGATCTCTAATGGTGTTGGCTGAGGATTGACCACCATGGTATTATGATCACAGAGTACAGATGGGCTCTCATGGTTGCCAATTACAAATCAGCACAGCAACCAATGAGAATTCCAGCCTTACTTACTTACTTCCTGCCAGCCAACTTAGCTGATCAGTTGCATATTTCCATTAAGAATGAATTGGGATTTAAAGCTGACACATTTCTGTGCCACATCACAAAATAGAATTGCCAAAAAAAATAAAAAATAAAAAATGTCCCCAAACTTCATGCCATTGGTTGAGTATATTAAGCTGGAATAGGAAAAATAATTTTAACAGAAAAAAATGACACACTCCAGCTCTGATTCACCACTTTTATGCAGGCACCCAAAGTATGGATGAATCACTCGTTTACATTTGCTACACAATAAGGCAATAATCTCTTTGAGAAAGTAGACAAGAAGAGAGAGACGGACTTGGAATATTAATGGTCAGCAGAGAGAGAGAGAGAGCGAGAGACAGATGTGGCATGATGCATAACATCGACAGACTGGCTGGTGCCAGAGCCAGTGATGGTTATATGCAAGAGGAAATCACTTACATAATCCTGCATCATTCCAATACAGAGACTCCCAGATAACCAGCAGGACTACGAACAGGAGAGCTCAGTTTATTTGATCAACCAGCCAAGTTTTCAGTTTCTCAGTTCTAACATTTGAGATGAGATGCCTAGCCAAAACATGCACTGGAATCTCTTCCTAAAACAAATGTGTGTAGAACGCAGGGGTCAAGACAGGGAGTTATAGGAAGTCCATATAGACTTTGACTGATGAGACTATGGGCCCTGTTTATAACAGGTAATAAAATCTGTCTCAGGTAGCCATTTTCCACCAAAATGGCAATGGTTCTCGTGCCAAGACTGTGTTGGCTGGTTCATAGCCGGGGCAATCTGCAGCCTATCGCAAACTGACGGAGCTTTTCCACTGACCTGAGAGCCATAACAGGTTACGTGCCTGCATGACAGTTTTACGTGACTACCTCAAACATAAACAAAGTGTTTTGTAGCCTACAGTTTTAACGCCTGTTTTTTGAGGACATATTTAAACATACAGAGTAGGGGTGGGTGATATACTGGTAGACATGATAAACCATGGAACCCATTCAACATAAATATTATTATAATTTGTAAACAAATAATAATATATTATAATAGTAATATATCTCTTCATGCACCTTTAACTTTTAAACCCTCATGCTTTTATTTTGACATTCTGAACTCTCCAGGAAGCCCTGTAAGTGTGTCTGCTTGTAGGCAAGTTCAGTTGTTTAATTCGCTTCTTGTTTCAATTCTGTTAAAATGCACCTCCTGTGCCATTATAAATGCATATTATAAGTGAACTGAACTATTGAGCTTCTACATCTGATATGTTATTCGTGAGTAGCACTCAAATATTGCTCACCACTTGAAGGCTAAAAATAGCCGCAAGTGTGAAGGTGTAAACAGAGCAGCGCCATGTACAGATGCGCTGGAGCTGCGCGTGCATTTTTTATATTTACTTATAAAACGTATAAATCTTTTTTGATTCACAGAGCTATCGCACATCTTCAAGTGGCTTTGAATAAAATGCATGAATCATATGAACTACTGTAATTGTGCTTTAATTGTTCTTTTATGTCATTTTTTGAGCTTGAAAGTAACGAATGACTAACGCACAGTATTGGATTTGGATCGAGCTCGTCGGACCGATACCTGATCCGTCTGAAAGCTTCAGTATCAGAGCTGATATCGATCCAGGTATCAGATCGGTGCATCCCTAGTTTGATTTATGGTTATTTTACATTTTGCATTGCTTTGAGATGATGTTAAGTTTCTTGAGGAAATTTATAACAATAATCATAATAATATAATAATAGTAAAAAGAAGAAAATTGATGCACCTCATCAGACTGTAATGTGGCACTTTTTAGTTTTTTTTACTTTGACTATAAAGTTCAAAATAAAGAGAAGTACTTAAGTACTTAATTCACTGACTGGATTACTCAAATTTACACATTGCACAATTTTATTGATTTTTCAGAAATATTTAACTATATCTTGGTATATATCGTTATCGTGATATAAAATTACTCATAGGATTTTGGTCATATCACCCACTCCTAATACAGAGAAATGTAATTACATTTTATTAAATTACTCAACAATATTACCAGAGACGATACCACAACTTAGATGACAGGTAACTTAAAAACACTGTATGAATTTTTTAAAGTGGCTTATATTGCTAAGTACTATAAACTGTAACAGTGGAATCGTTATTAAACATTGGTGTAGCAGATGGTTAAATTTAGATTTTTGCCATTGCATATAATGTTATATTACGTTTACATCTTGATTAAGAATACCACCGTTCACATAACAGATAACAGTGATATTAATAAGTGGGTAATCCTCTTACTAAACAAAACAATACACAAAATAAAATGTGAAGAGTGTTAGGAAAGCTAAAAAATTTGGCAAATATAATAAATGACTGAGATCAGCTGCAGAGGACACCGGCGATCCTGTGTTTATTTCAAGTGAGACTGACTGAATTCAATGCCCCAGTTAGTTAGCTGGAGTGTTGGTGTCTGAGTCCAAGACCATTTTTGGGTGCAACCAGCAAGCATTTGGAGCCGGTGCGTAACCAGATTTTCCACCCCGAAACAGCATTTACAGAGGTGGAAATGTGTGGAACAGTTTGAGAGTTCACACCAGCCCAGGAACCCGCCCCGAATCATGTCAGCGGAAAAGGGCTAAGGGTGATCTGATAACAAGAGGGTAGCTAAGATGTTGTTTATCTAGTAGTAACATGCTTGTCAAATGTGACTTCAGGGATCATTTGTGTTCAGATTTTGAGGGAAGAGCCCCTGGTGTCATGATAATATCAATCACTTACTATGTCAGAGTGTTATTGCATGTTTATAAAGCGAAAAAAGAAATTTTTCATGATCATTTAAATAGGGCCAGGGGAAATCCAATTAATCACAATCTTAATTTGAACAATGTGCCAACACTGTAAAATACACTTCAAAATTAAGTGATAGTGCCAGTCTTGGTGAGGTATTAATGTAAAAGGTCATTGTACACAGAGGTACAAAAAAAGCCCCTTTGTATCAAAATATGGCACTTGATGTTGCTGTCTAGTATTTCTTCAATATTATAAAAGATTTAAAATAAACGATTAATGCCTTATGTATTAAGTTTCATTATTAATGTATTACAATCATATAGTGAAGACCAGAAGTTTAAGTAGCTTTATGTTACATTTGATCACTGTTCAATTTCTGAATGTATTGAATACTTGATACTGCTGTTAAAGACTATCAAGCGTTCAAGTTTTCTTGATACTGTTTGTATCTGTATTCCATTGTTGAAATTTGTTTTATTGCTTGTAACTTGTTTCTTTGTTCTTTTTTATTTTACTTGTCTTAATTACTTGAGAACTTGAAACAATGTTTACTCAAATTAGTTACTATTTTGTAGTGGTATCGAAATTGAGAAGCGTCAATCTGCTTTCATATGTAAGCAAAATGGACAAATTTAGTGCTGTCCACTTAGTATTTGATCACCCAAAATGGTGCAAGTACAAGGTGTAAATGGGGTCTAGGTCACAGTTGAGTGGAAAATTTGGCTAGGGAATGAACAGATCATGTCCATATCTACCTGCTCACCACTCTGGGACCAGGGGCCAAATTCAAGAGTGATGGCTTGACTTTTAAGAGAAGATCTACTCTAGTAATGAACTTTCTCTGGCTGTATAATCAATTCTCACACACCTCCACCAGCAGTAGCTAGAGAGACAGCCAGGGAAAGAGAGAAAGAGGGAACAAGAAAAATGGGGGGTCGGAGTGGTTGAGCAGCTTGGCCAAATGCATTAAACATGTCTGTGAAGTAAAGACCTGTAGCGCACCTGGAGAAGCTGCTATCATGGCTGTGTTTGGGCCAGTGGAGGAAAAACAGGCTGGCCTCCTGGGATGCTCAGTACTCCAATCTCAGCTGTAATTTGAGCATCGGACAAACTGAGCAGGGCGTCCACAACAGAAAATATCACCTCTCCCTCAGGATCACTGTCAAACAAGTCCTACCAAAAGCCTGGGCTGACAAAATCTGGAAAAACTCTCTCTTCCTGCATTTTCCTCTCTCTCTCAGCCTTTGAAGACAGCCATTCATCCAAGGGCACAGCTTGATGCAGATCTCAATGTTTAGCGGAGCACATTGTGCGACAGCACACTTACGCAACAAGCGTGCTAAAAAGAAGTGACGGCCACAACAAGCCTATAGAGTGGCAGAGCCATTAGGGGAACTTTCCCATGAACATTGGCGTTTTGAGCCAAGTTTGAAAATACAAAGGCCGTCAACATGGAACGGCTACTTAATATTCATGTATGGCCTCAAGCTTCCCATTCACCAAACGGCACCGTGATGAAAGTAATTTAATCAGGGACGAAAATGATTTGATTAGAGTGTCACGTTACAATGGCTGCCAAATTGAGCTTCAAAGAGCGACTCCTGCTTCGAGGTTAATCACAGTCATACAATACAGGTATTCACAAATGATGTCCAACCCAGTTCAGACGCCAGACTTTTCCCTTGGTTAATGGAAGCTTACAGCAGGTACAGACCCACATGGAGAGCCATCCACATCACATTTGCAATGGCTCATTAACAATAAGGTCAGAGTGTAATGGGGTTGGTAGTTCCACACCAACCTTGATTACCAGTAATTATGAGCAAAGGCTTTCTGCATCTATCTCTTCTGAGCTGTGTACTCAGGCTCACGACTCAATCAGGAATTAAACGTTGACTGACAGAGCGGATGGCAGATTCAATAGAGTGTTATTTTCTTTGGGGCCTAAGGTGCGAACACACTGTAAATGAAAGCATTCAGCCCAGTCGTTGACCTTCAGAAACTGCAAGTCATCTCGTTCCCCCGTGACCTCTCTATCAGACCTTTTGACTATCACAGGTCAAAGAGCAAGCTGCTGAACACCAACCAACTGTGATTCAGAAGACTCCATCTCCCACCCTGCAGCAGCACTTGCTCCCCTTCAGGACTTAATGTGTTCAAATGAAAGAGCAGATCCTTTTAAGGGCATCAAAATAGTGCTATGGAGCTGATCGCTGTAGTGTGGTGTTTTGGAGCAAAAGGGTTCAGTGACATAACTCTGCATGGGAATGTTTCTTTATCCATAAGGTCATTAGTCACACCAAAACAAACACCCAAACAAAATCTTTATCCTTCATCAAATGAGCATCAACTTCAAAAAGAGACATTCAGCATTTGCAATCTGATAGCTTGGCTCAGTGATGAAAAACAAACTTCCAATAGAGAAAAAAAGGATTAGAAATGTTTCAAAGAACATACATACATATAATATATATATATATATATATATATATATATATATAAAAACACACAGACACACACACACACATATGCATATTTGCAGAACGTAATAGAAGATGGGATCAAAACCTTTCCAATTGTTCCAATGCAAAATGAAAATGGTTAATAAGGAACTACTATTTATTTACACGAAAAGACCAAATATTTTTTCTACAGTGAACTTTCAGAATTTTAACAATTCCTGTTGCCCAGATCCTTTCATTGCTTTTAACACTTCGTATGGTTATGATCTGCAAAATTCGAAAAGTTTCAAGAGACAATTTTGTACTTACAGCGATGTAATAAACTTTGGCTTTTTCAACAAGCTTCCAGTTCTCCTCCAGGTCTAGGTGCTTTTCTTTCTTGTAGCAATTAGCTGCGGCGAGATTTGCAACAAGAGACCTAACAGACAACAAAAAGACAAAACCACAGTAAATCAAACTGTCAAAGTATAAATTCATGTTACCCACTGGAAACTAAAAAAAATACATGAGAAGACAATTTGCGATTCTGGAGAATTTTTTTAAATCTGTGAATCATTATCATTTCACGGCCCAACTACAATGTCTATTTCTCGTAATTCCAATGCCCATTTTCTTCTCTGAAATGGCTTCCTATGAAACAAACCACATAATGCATTTGAGTGAGACCTCCTATCTTCAGGGTGATTGTGTAAATGATGTAGCTCTTTCCCTGAGTGAATCGTGCTGTTGTCGCACCTTTGTAAATGACTGTAGGCGGAATACATCTAACATATGGACTATGGTTTTCTAAACAGCTGCTTAGCGTGTGCTCTGCCAGAATTAAATATCAACACACTTTTTTCCCCTCCTTTTTAAGTGCAAATGCCTTACAAGACCTTCCCCATAAATAAATGAACAAACAAATCAATAATTCAGGAGAGCTGCAAACGTCCACTGGGACTGCTATTTCTCCATTAACCTCCTGGTGGTCCTCGTATCAACAAAAACAACTAATTCCTCTTTGAAAAACAACCACTCTCATTATTCACTTGTTACTGAGAGGATATGGTCCCAACAGGCCAACCGGTACAATGAAGCAGCATTTTCCTGAGAGAAGAAGGGATGCTATGCACAGTCAGGCCACAAATGAGAATCAATAGACCTGCGGTTATGGCTTTTGGAGAAAAAGTGAAGAGGTTTGATGGAAATGGCAGAGACCTGCATGTTTTTACTGTTAGGAGCTGGTGTCCTGCTTATAAATAAAGGTTTCAAAGGAAGATACATCTCCATTATTTAAATCAATAACATTCAACCAGATGCATAAATAAAATTCAGTCTTATTTTGTTAGTCTTAGTCTTAGTGAGGTATTAATGTAAACAAAGTTGGTTATGTCTTACATAAACGACAGCGGAACTGTGCATTAAGCCTTCCAATGTAAATGCAGCCTAATTGACCTATAGTGGTTCATATCAAAGGGCTAATTCACAATAAGTAATGACAAAATAAAAAAATGAAAATTGTCATTGCATACTCGCCTTCATGTTGTTCCAAACACAACATAATTTAATTTGCAGAACACAAAAGGAGATATTTTAAAAAGAAGTTTTGTTCGCTGATTTTTATATAAAAGCAGTTGATACAGACTCACTTCAGAGCTTCAAAAAAGCATCCAAATGTGTCATAATAGTAGCACATGCGACACGTGCATCTGATGTAAGGCTGAAACGATTAGTTGACTTTATCGGAAACGTCAACAATAAAAATTGTCGACAAAAATGTTTATTGTAGAATAGTCGTTTGATCTCATTTAACGTAACATGGGATCACATTCAACTGTAATGATGACGCATGAGAGCAGCACTGCAACTCGCATCTGACTGAGGAGAGAAAGAATTACACAGCCCACAGTTCAGATGCACTAAGCTTTCCAAACTGCTTCAGGTGATGTAGATCGCAAAGTACAAGGGAATTATACAAAAATACCAAATAAGTAAATACAGAAGCACTCTCATTGTGGAATGAGTGGAGTCGTAGCTCTTTAAAGGAAACACCCCGGTGTTACATCTTAAATGCCGTTTTAATTCGTTATAGCTTTATTATAGTTCAAATAATACAGAAGCAGGTCACGTAATTAACTACAAACTCTGACTCTTCTATGAGTTGTGTGAATGTCCCGATCTAAATGGGAGAGATTGAAACTGCATCCGGCTGAGACACACTCGAGCCAGCACGATTAATGCAGCTAGATTATAACTCGATGGCTCGCGACTTCTTGAATCATAATATGTCACTGTGCATTTCTTATAGTGAAGAAAATTTGAAATACACAGCTTTATTAATACGAGAGAGATTGTTTTTTTGTGTGAGTTAAAGATGGATTGAAGTGAACAAACAGGTGAGAGAGGGTTGTCTTCGCTTTGATTTTTTTTTTGTCTTGTTTTCCAATAAAAATATCTAAAACTCATTTAAAACAATGTACATTTACTTTAGGAATTATACTACTGAAGAAAAATGGATATCTGAGAATGTTTAATATAATATTAAAAATACAAATGTTTTGAAATATCTAAAAATCCTAAATATCTAAAAAGATTAATTCACCTGAGAAGCAGCATATACGATATTTAGACTTGCTTTTAGAGAATAGATCTTGAATACAAGTATATTTTGTGTTTACTGCACTCGCAGAAGTATACTTGAATACAAAATACACTTCTATTTAAGATACATCCTCTTAAAGCAAGTCTAAATATCTTATATGTTGTGTCTCAAGTAAATTTTAAATGGAAAACAAGAAAAAAAAAAAAACTTGATTACAATTGATTTGTTTTTGCAGTGAATTTCTTTACTGAATTAAACTTAAAGTATTTTCCCCCTTTAATTCAGTGAATGTCATTTAGAGGTATTTTTAAAAGAAGATTTTGTCCTCTTTATTGTTAGTAAGCATGTTTAATACAACCTTTTAAGTCGGGGCACAAGCTGAATAATTGGTTAAGGGCTAATGATTAATCGTTTCAATAATCACCGAATTGTCGAATAATCGTTCCAATAAATGCTAGATTAATCGATTATCAAAATAATTGTTAGTTGTAGCCCTAATCTGATTTCAAGTCTTCCGAAGGCATACGATCACTTTGTAGGATGAATAGACCAAAGTTTAAGCTTTTATTCACTGTTAATTTCATTTTTAGTCCCGCAAAAGTCATCATATAGGTTTGAAACTACATGAGGGTGAGTACATTGTGATATTTTTTTTTATTCTTGTTTGAACTACCCATTTATATCAAACAATATTGACAAGGACCACTTATTGCGCTTAAATTACAGTTACTTAATGCAGCTTTAGTTTAATAAAAAATTAATATAGTTTTTTTTATTGTATATAGCCTATTTTTTTGCTGTGGTATCTAAATTGTTATAGAAAATGTTTTACGTTTTACTGGTATTAGTATCGACTACTGAAACTACTGAAATCAACTATTGTGCCAACCCTGGGCAGACCTGTGGCACAGTGGATAGAGCACATGCCTCAAATATTGAGCCGTGGTGCTAATGCAGATGATACAAGTTTAAGTCCATATGGCAACGTGCCCTGATCCCATCTCCCTCACCCCAACTACTCCCAGTCTATCTTTAGTGTGTGTATATATATATATATATATATATATATATATATATATATATACACATACATACATACATACATACATACATACATACATACATACACACACACACATCTAATAAAGCAGCATCCCAGCCCCCCAAAAAATGTGTTCTTCTGTAATGAGTATTCTATTATTTTAATTTTCACTGACAAAAATGAAAGATGGTGATCAGATAACCCTCTGCTTGATACCATTGTGTTAATCATAATAAAATTCATTAGGTATAATAAGTATTGAGTGTGCCAGAGTCATGCTGATCTGAGCAGACAGATTCTCCTCCACGCTATCATTACTGCACACAGTGAGAGGCGGCGCTGAGAAGCAGGCCAGACCTCTCGCTGCAGGCTGCGGCCTGTGACCTCTCCCCTAAGCCGCTCTGAAATCAGCACCTTTTATCACAGTTTCCTGTGTGCAGGTGAACCGTGTAGCTGAAGGGAGAAACTATTGAGAACAATATTGATCAAACCTCTTTCAGGTCTTAAGATGCAGGTCTGTGTGTTTCCAGTGATGAAAGGGTCTGCTTTGACAGATGAGGTGCTAATGAGATGTTTCAGAAGGCCATGGTCAACAACTCTACAAGCCTGTGTTCTTTAAAACTGTCTCTAAAGCGAAGCTCACTTCATGACAGCCCTAAACAAAGAGACCTCCCTCCTTATAACAACTCAACTCTCAAATATTCATCAAAAAATTCAGCTGAGTAGTTGACAAATGGACTCGAATGTTAATTTGAAGGGAAAAAATAAGAATCATCCAAATTTTTGCTTAAACTTTATATATTTGTATCAGGGGAAGCATATGTTTGAGATGCTGTAACTAGTCACCATATCTTCTCTGTGTGTACAATAATTAACATAAAATGTCATTTAAAAAGTTTTAGGTGTAGTTAGTGTCACAGTACAGGACACTTTTTAAAAAAAATAAATAAAAATAATTGGCATTTCTTAAGTCCCAAATTCAGCCCCCAAAAAACTGCCAAAAAAAAAAAAAAAAAAAAAAAGCCTTTTTGACATTTCTTTCAAGGAAACTTTTTTTAAATAAACTATTAGATTTTTCTAGGAATCATAATACATAAATAAATAATCATGTCAAGTGTTAAGACAATAAACTTAATATTCTGTGTTTAATACAACTTTAGATCAATTCGACTGAATTTTTGCATAATTTTGATTACCAAAATCAAGGTTACAGTGAGGAACTTACAATGGAAGTGAATGGAGACAATTTTTGGAGGGTTTAAAGGCAGAAATAAGAAGCTTATCATTTTATAAAAGCACTTTCATTAATTCTTCTGTTAAAATGAATGTATTATTTGAGCTGTAAAGTTGTTTAAATAGTCATTTGTACAGTTGTTTTATGGATTGTTGATATTACATCATCATAGAAAAGGCTAGTAAGAGATTTTATTACACTAAAATCATGTTAACATGCATACTGTTTATGTCTTGTGGCTATACTTTTGAAACTGAGTATTTTAATGTTTACAGATTGGACAATTGACTTTCATTGTAAGTGACTCACTAGATTTCAGATGTTTGCTTTCTTTAATGAAAAGAAGGGTAAAATGCTTTTTTCTGGTAATCAACATTATGCCACAAACGCTGTCAACTGAGCGCAACTTGTATACGTTTTATAGGACTTTAAGTGTCATGACAATAAGTCTTCATGATATAATGCCAGATACTATTTTTGGGATTTTAACAAAATAATAATTTAATTAAATTCTTATTTGCAATTCAGCACAGGGTAAGGCTATATTTACAAATTCTACTCAAAAATGCATGATGAAATTGAGACATATAAAGAAAGTTAATAATTTATAATAATAATAAAAAAAACATTATTCATCATTATGAAATACCATTTCCCGTACTTCTATTTATTAAATAAATTAACATTTTTTTGCAGGGACAATGAAAGCATGCAATTGCTGTCAACTGTCTATCTATATGGGTCCTCTTCAAACACAAACCCCTGCTACAGCGAGTGAACGGATGAGAGAATTTACAATATAGTGACCAGAACGACCTGCAGTGTTTCTCATTTGTCACATAGGCTCAGAGAGAGGGCACACCTGTGAGCGGTTGTACCAGTGGCAAACACACACACAAAAAATTTTTTTTATAAGCAGCTCCGATTAAAAGCCAATAGCATGGCTGACAACATGCAAAACATGAAAAGCAAATTGCCACACAAACGATCACAGGCCCAACTGACTGAAAAGCAGGGGAGGGGCATCTATTATTCATCTGATGTCACTAATACTGGTGTACCTGTAGATGCCAGCATTTTTATTTTATTTTATATATTCTATGGGGATTCTTCTAGGAAATGGTCAGTTAAAGGAAAAGTCCCACAAATTTAAATTCTCTCATAATTTAATCAACCTGAAGCCATCCCAGACGTGTATTACTTTTGTGTTCTGCAGATGAATGAAAGTCATGCACATCTGGGATGGCATAAGAGTAAATGACGAGAGAATGTTCTTTTTTGGGTGAACTATCCCTTTAAGGCTGGGTGATCTAATGAATATTAACATTATATTTGCAATAATTGTAAGGCACTTTTTATTTGGCCATTAATTTTCCTAAAGCGCGTTTCCTTAGTCCAGTTTCACAAACTTTACTTGCGACTCGCGAGTATGAGTGTCTTACTGAGAGTAAGATGTTTAAATAGCATCTCTAATTAAGAAAAAAAAAATGGTGTTCACCCTTCTAAAAAGGGTATCGGACCTAAAAAGAAATATTCACCAATTTTAGCCATTTTAGAGCAAACAAAATTTAGAAATATAATGAATATTATGAAAAGGTTGAAAATATTTAAGTTTCTCAGCTATATATTGCCCATCCCTAGTGTCAGCAGTCCATCATTAGTTTGAATCAGATGTTTATTTAAAAAAATCCTCAAAGTTTACTACTATCCCTGGAGTCGCGAGTTCGAATCCAGGGTGTGCTGAGTGACTCCAACCAGGTCTCCTAAGCAACCAAATTGGCCCGGTTGCTAGGAAGGGTAGAGTCACATGGGGTAACCTCCTCGTGTTTGCTATAATGTGGTTCTCGCTCTCTGTGGGGCACGTGGTGAGTTGCATGTGGATGCCACAGAGAATACCGTGGGCTTCCAAACATGCTATATCTCAATGGTAATGCGCTCAACCAGTCACGTGATAAGATGTGCGGATTGACAGTCTCAGACGCAGAGGCAACTGAGATTCATCCTCCGCCACGCAGATTGAGCCACTATGCCACCACGAGGACTTAAAAGCACATTGGGAATTGGGCATTCCAAATTGTGGAGAAAATAAAAAAATCCTTGGAGTTTATATGATTATAAATAAGCCAATCAAGCTTGAATGCTTACATTACATTTTTTTAATCAAACACAGAAATATTAAGTGACATTTAAATAAACACATCAATCTGCTTTGTTCAAATTTGTAGGTAGCACGTAATTCTGTCCAACTCGTTTCACGTTTCTGCTCAGTCATGGAATATAGTACCCTTCAGGGTCAAGTCATGTGGTGTATCAAAATACCTCTGTGGTGATCTAACCCCAGTAAATAAATAAATAAAACGCTCTGGCGGAAAAGAGCACAACAGCCGGCAAGGGAACAGTGAGTCCCAGCACATAGTGAGGTGGGGTGTGTAAATGTGTGGTGTGTGGGGGTGTGTGTGTGTGTTTGGGAGGGGGGTGGGGGGGGTTGCTATCCTGAGGAAGCGATAAGGGCGCTCCCTAGAGAAAAGAGGTGGCTGACCTGTTGTTGCCAGTGATGCAGGCAGCACAGGTTCCCGTGGGCTCCTCGCTCTGCTCGTAGTAGTGGGCATCCACGTGGGCCTCCTCTGCTTTCTCTTTCAGGATCTTCCCGAACTTGTCCTCCCCGATGCAGCCGAAGAACGTAGCCACTTTGTGTGGCTCTTGGATCATCCACTGAGAGGAAGGAGAGGAAGGGGGAGCAGAAGGAAACAGAAGGGAGGAAAAGCGATTATTGTGAAATATGTAAACACGGCTTCCATATCCAGAGTTAAAATAGAGGTGGGAGTCACATATCTAGTGTTTAGCATGTAATGTATTGACAATTCCTGGAAAAGCAAAGGGAAAAGGGTAAAGAGAGATCCCTTATACAGTATGACTGCATTTACGTGCCACTTTGCAAAAGAATGACAAGTGAAAACAGGAAGTAATAGAAAGCTGATAAAGAGAACAAACAAATGAAAATTCTCAGATTCAGGGTTTAAAGAAAAAAATCATAAAGAAAAGGAACAATAAGATAATTATTTTCTGTCCACTTCGAATCAGTTAAAGACTCAGTTAAATCACATCAGGAGGTCAGTTGTCTGTATACATACACTACCGTTCAAAAGTTTGGGGTCACTTGTCTGAAATGTTTCTCATGATCTTAAAAATCTTTTGATCTGAAGGTGTATGCTTAAAAGTTTGAAATTAACTTTGTAGACAAAATATTATTCTGCCAAAACATATATATTTATTTAATTACAAATCTAAAATTTCCTAAAAAAAAAAAAAGTTTTTGAAATGGATGACTTGGATCAAAATATGAAGAAAAGAAGCCAATAAGTGCCCAACATAGATGGGAACTCCTTCAATACTGTTTAAAAAGCATCCCGGGGTGATTCCTCAAGAAGTTGGTTGAGAAAATGTCACGAGTACATGTCTGCAAAATCTAGGCAAAGGGTGACTACTTTGAAGATGCTAAAATATTACATAGTTTTGGATTTATTTTGGATTTTTTGGTCACAAAATAATTCCCATATTTCCATTTCTATTATTCCATAGTTTTGCTGACTACTATTATTCTAAAATGTGAAATAAATAAATAAATAAAGAATGAGTAAGTGACCCCAAACTTTTGAACGGTAGTGTATATTTCAAATAAATGTGAAATATATGTATTTCATATTTAAAAAGGATTTTTATTTTTTTTCCGGAATCAATACAGCTTTAGAGTCGGTCAGTTCGGTAAATTTCCGTGAATCATTCTAAAATGCCCTTTTGTGTATTCAATGATTTTTTTTTTTTTTGTGTGTCAAAAATGTCCACATAAGACTCAGCATGGCATTTGTTATGTATTCATTCCTATAGTTAAAAATTGTTGTATACTGTTTAAAATACTGTTTGTTGTATACTGTTTAAAATACTGTTTATTATGTAATATTTTTTATTACCAAGAAGTGTAATTTAACACGAGTCATCAATATTTTTAATACATTCACCTGGAATAGAAAGAGTCATTAAATGGGAATATCTGTTATAAAGTTAATTTTGTACGTTTTTACGCTTTCGCTAACATATACATCATCTCAAAGCAAACGCACATGAACTACAAGCCACAAAAATCTCAATTTGATTTGATAGGGTCATCCCTCTATGGTTACATATTTATGGATGATAGCACTGAGGTGCAATTCAAAGTGCACTGACTTATGTTGTTTTGCCTTTTCCCTATGAAGATAGAGGCGCCAAATGAAAAAACATTTGCAAAAACGGATCGAATAATCAAATGAGATACTGGACGGCTGTTTGAGTCTGGGCTGTGTTAAAGTACATTCAAATGGAGCACTAATTCCAGAACCCTGGACGACGGCAAACCACAAACACTGTGACATTGCCACTTTTATGGGGATGATGAAAAGGTCTTTCCAGGTTTTTAGTGCTGTGGGCTTTAAACTCTGAAGATTTATTAGTGTACATGCTGCTACGTTTGCTGCTTTATTGCAACCTTGCAATGTCTGTTGATGGGGCCCCTTGTGAATGAGATGCTTTGCCTGAGAGATGACCTGTATACATGAGAAATTAATCACTCCAACCAAATAGTTGAGTCTGTCAGTGGAAGAGCCATATGCCTCTATTTACAGTGTGAATGTAGTTCCGTACTGTCTGTACAATGTTAAAGCACAGACGTTACAAAATGACCCTTGAACACATAAACACTTTAAAGCTGTTGATGGGGCAAATGATGCAATGGTAGCTTGTACACTTTTACTTTTATTTGACTTCAATAGCACAAAGCATAATTAAACATTGTATTGATTTCACATTATTGATCTTCATTTGATCCATTAGTCGGCCTTCAAAAGAATGCGTTGGGAATAAAGTCTTGAGAGTCGATACAGCTACGCTTATGCTCCAAACCTACAATGTAAAAAGGCAGCTATTACTTAAATAATCGTAATTAACACCTATAAATCACTAGCCATTAGCTTTTTAACGCAACATAAAAATTTACAACAAAAGCATTACGAAGTACTTAATCAACATGAAACCCTGTTCGCGACCCATTTCATTACAATCTGACATACACTGGAAAAAAACGACTAGAAGATTGACTTCAATTTTTGCACAGTTTGTCTAAGTAAATCTTAATGGTATAGAACTAATGAAAATCTATTTAACTTTATGACATTGATTAAAGTGAATGATTATATTTATATTAAACATTAGTAAATTCAGTCATTTTTACTTACAAATATGATATACAAGGTACATAAATAAACTTGATCAAATTTGATATGAACATACTTTTTTACTCTCCTTTCAAACATGTTTAATCATGTACTACATGACATGCAGAAGCCTCCTACTGGGAAACTGAATGCATGACATCATCATACGTTTCTGGCAAAGGGGACAACATACAGTGCTGTGGACGCAGACCTCAATAATTGTTGCAGAAAACTTGATGACGGTGACAATCAGCAGATCATTATTTTGATCATGAATACATAATTTTAAGGAGAAAATTAACTTAAGACTGCACATAACAATAATTTACCAAATGTAGCAACAAAATTAACAGTAAAAATGGTCAAAATAAACTTGCAAAGAGTGAAACCATGCAAGCTCATTAATTATTCAAGCCCAATGCATGCTGAGAACAGGAGCTTTGCAAAGTTAAGTAAAATTTACTTAATTTATTTACCAGTAAATTTTATTCAAATTAGTGAATAAATATTTCAGTGTTTTCTACTTTATGATTAACACATGATAACACATTGTAGAAATAATTATATATATATATTTTTAAATATACGATTAAGATAGAGCATTACTTTACATGTTTGAATGTAGAATTTACTTAATATATTCAAGTTCTTGCTTTAACGTATTCTATGTAGAAAGGACTTAATCTTTTCAGGTAAATATACTTCACTACAAAAGCTTTTTTTTTTTTTTTCGTGTTTCCAGTGAATCTGGATATTCAAGAAAAAAAATATTACATGTGATTTGATCCATCTGAAACGGATTGCATTGTGAAAAGTGGCATTTCATACCAGAATGGAAGCAGGTCGTTAGAGGGGAGGGATTGAATCAAAGAGGGATACATGACATCAGCTGAAAAGGAAAGTTGTTTCAAAGCATGCAATCAAAGCAATTACATTTTGAAAAAAAGATTACAAAAGACAACCATTTATTTTTCTTTGGAATATCTGCACTGATGAATCATGCGTAATAAATCCAGGGACGTGCAATTAGAATGTAAATTTGATTAATTTTAATTTTGTGTTGACTCTAAAATGAAAAAGGCATTCACCTCAGATGTTCCAACAAAAAACGATCACGATCGAACATCTCCTGGTGTCATATTCAAGACCAAACTAACAGAGCACATGCAATGCATTCTCTTACAACAACCACACATGCAATGCATAGACATGCTATGTTTTTCACCATGTGCAGTTACTCGATAAAATATGTCAAATAAAGCAAAAACACACATCCAAACATATAAAAGTGGCAGCAGCATGATTCAAATGGTACATGCATCTTTGACTGGGTAGTTTTAAAGTCAGCTGATGGCAGCTGATTAGTGGGGTCGGGCGGTGCTTCTAATAAGCTTGCAAAACAGCTTGGCACCGCACTCACCTTTGTTCTGAATCAAATAATCAAAGCCAGCCAAAAACTGCAACCAATCAAAGAGGACCACTGTGAAACACCAGTCTATTCATCTCCATCTTCTGCAATAACCCCCTCCTGCAGACAATTACTTTCAAATGGAGATCTAAATAAAAGATATGTCCATTAAGACAAAGAGCTATCTGCAGGGTCGCGGAGAGGCCGGGCTGCGGCAGGCGTAAGGGATATTCATGCTCAGTCACATCCCAATTACCCGCCAGCAGCACTGGCAGGGTGTGAGCAAATGTGTGTGAGGGAAGCTTCATTACGGAGGGGGATGAAGTGCTGAAATTAAACAGCAGTGTCTCTCGCTGCGTTGTGCCCCCCGGCCAGACACACAGGCCAGCTCTGACATAAAGTGGCTGTACACAGACACGTGATAATGCAAGATGTCTCTCTCTCTCACGTATTTGCATACATTATAATTGTCTGGGTATGTAATAATGAAACAAACAAAAACAAATAAATTAGGAAAAATGCTGATGTCATCTCAGAATTTGCTGATCATATAGAAATAGGCCATGTCCAAAGTCTAAAGGGCTGTAGGTTGCATCAAATTATGCAAATATGTCAATTAAACAGAAATAAAAGCATACATTTCCGAATAAGCAAATCAAAAACTTTACAGTATTCCCAACATCTTTCCAAAATTACGTATGCCGCACCATACTGTGCACATGCTGGCAGCCGAAGGACTACAACTGAAGTTGTGAGCACTCATCCAGAAATAAACATCTGCCACTTAATAAAAAACATTTGGATTAACCTCCAGTTTCCAAAAGTTAAAAATCTAAGGCAGTACACCATTGTGTTCCATACTATGATATTCCCCTTACAGGGCTGAGAGGCATTCATCTTTACAGATGTGAGAGCTCTTGCCCTCGGAGATGTCCCAACACGCATCCCAGCATGCACCAGCTGCCTCATCTGAGTCACATGGTTGCTGCTGTTATCCCTCATTCTCCAGAGGACAATCAGAACAATTGCTGGGCTCCAAACCGAAGTCAGGCTCTGATGTATATCCTAATTTCCTTTAAATCAGTTTTTTACCTGTTAAACAGCCATACTGCAGTCACCTCTCACACCACTTCGAATAGCCACCATTGAATGAATAGCATTTTCCAAGACTGTTACCTGGAAGCTTTCCACATACCATTTTGTACTGCACAATTCATACCTCTTTTGCACAGTTGTGACATTTTGCACTCTAACCGTTACATTTTACATACATACATATGTACATTATTTATATGAGTATTACACTATATTTTTAATAGATTAAGAATAGTTCAAATAGTTAGAAAGTCTGATATAGTCATCATATACTCAACCTCATTTTATTCCAAACCTGTAAACATATTACTTTAAAAAAGTGTTATAAAATTCCAAGTTTTCTAAAGGCATTTTGGGTAGAAATTTGTTATTTTACATCTCATACAAGCTCATTCACTTGTTAACTTAAGAATTTGTGCTGCTTTTGCTTTCGCAAGCCATTGTGGAAGAGTTCCTCTGGAGCACTCATTAACATGCAAAAAAGATTTATTTATTTCTATAACTAAAAGATCTATAAACTGCCATTGTATTAAAATCAGCGAACAGGAAATTCTGTAAACTTCCTTTTCTGTTCCACAGAAGAAGAAAATTCATTTGGATTTGAAATGATAGGAGGAAGAAAATGATGACAGAATTTTCAATTTTGAGTGTACTATTCCTTTATTCTGTGTTTTGTCTACATGTCCCTCTCTGGAGGTTGCAGGAATTACATTTTATTGCCTGCAATTACTGCTGCATGCAGAATTGTTGTGCATTAGATTAACATTGACTTGAGCCACAAAAAGGCAGACTACCAACGGGTTGATCCTTAAACCCTGACAAACTGTGCTAATTCAGGTGAAAGCATGACATAACCTAATTTTGAACTATAATCCTTAGAAAAACTCAATGAACCTCATGCCAGGGGCTTAGAAAGGAGGTTTGAACACAATGCCTGATTAGGGTAGGCCGTTTGGCAGAACTACGGGAAGGCAAAATTAGATTAATTTGCTTTTGACACACTGTAATAATCTAATAGTATTTAGCTCTGCAAAGCTCATCTTAAACAATGGCAGTGAATGCTCTTTAACCTGAAAAGCTCCAGGATCCAGCCAACATGTCTCAGGATTAAAAGCCCTCTGTAACCTGATGGATGCAACTCCAATTACAGGCTTATCAAACTGGCAAAAACCACAGCGCAGCTATTTATAGACACAACTGAAATAATCAGCCAGCGCCTGCCTCCAAAAAGTAGTCATGAGGCAATCTGGCCTGTCTTGGCTGTATGTGTGAGGTGTGTCGAACGATTCCTTGGTAGAATGTTGACGAGGACCCTCTGCGTACTGGCGTGGGCCGCTGGATATGACTGATGCGCATTCTGTGTTTGCATTTCAGTTTTGAAGCTAACTGAAAGCAGCACTTGACAGAGAAGAGAGAATGATGCGAGGATGGAGAGAGAGAGAGGAATCAAAATGAGTCATATCTCTAAGGACGCAGACAGAGAGGAGAGCAGTGCACAGGCACTGCTTTCACTGGCCGCAGACACATGAATAAATAAAGGCATTATTATGAAGACAACTCGCCGTCTGCCCATCAAAGCCTGCCCAGCCTGGCACCAAAGCTCCGGAAAAGAGAGTAAGGGAGAGGAGAGAAAAAGAGAGAGCGTAAGAGAAAGGGAGTCTTCTAAGGTCTCCTTTACTGATTCAATAAAGCCGAAGGATAACTGCATCTATGCAACAAAACAAAAAAATACAAGTACGGGACAAGACAATCAAAACCCCAATATTATACCATTTAACAATTAAAAAGTAAACTTTCAGATATTCAACACAAAACCAGTGACACTTTTCTCACACTTGTATGTTCATATTGAAGCTTTGGCAGCAGTGGGTCTCATTCAGCAACTGTGTGTAGCCCAATTTTATTGTGTATAATCTGCGTATGAATGTATTCATACAGAAATCAAATAAGATTGCACTAAAAGGTAGTATAAATTTACAATAAATTTAGAACCAACTGAAACCAAACACTCACAGTGTCCCGTATAAACATGTTTTGTTGTACATTTGTTATGGTTCTCTACACATTTACAGGTGCAGTGGTGCTGAAAGCCCTTACATGGAGACGGATTGGGCATATTTTATGCAAATTACCTACTGTGGATTGCGCTCCATTTAGAATAATCTGGATTCATTAACATTAGAACGAGGGTAAGAACACATTTATGTGCATATGCACCTGTTGTGAATCTAGAAAAAACAAAAACAAAAATTGTGAGAAGTGTTCCTTTGCGTATGAGTATGCAAAATCCACGCAATTATCAGTTAATGTGGCCCACTGTTTGTAAAACAATCATGTACTTTATTCCAATAAAGTACGTTGAAATTGAATTGAAATTGAGATATAGACAGATGAAGAGAGAATGAGGTTAGGAGGAAGACAAAAAGGGGAGGGAGAGAGAGTGAGCGTCCCATCACTGAGACTGACAATGATGAGCACTGTCTGCTTCTATTAAATCAATCATCACAATAGGACTTAAGTCTTCTCTCTCTCAATAGGCTAACAAGCTCTGGACTTCACCATTTCTATCAGTCAATTACTCGAGCGTCCTCCCACTGTGCGAAACATCTGGTCTGTTTCTCTTATCTGCTTCATTTCACGCTCAGGTGGCTTAGCGAGGCGGTGTGTGTCATTTCCCCAACGCGCCCCCTGCCAATGGTGTCATATTTGGACCGCAGTCTCTGACATTCTCTTTCACACCTCCCACCGCTGGGCCATTTCCATGTGACATGTTTACCATAGCGACAGGGCTGGAGGAGAAAGACAGCAGGCAACTCAGTTGAGGGATGATCATATGTGTGCTGGCCTGTCAGAGTCTTCATTACTCTGCCCAGACAAACACAACTAGAGCTCTGGTGAAAACTTTTCCCTATGCACAGCCCGGGGAGCAACATAAACACGCAACCATGCTTCCCTATAATCCCAGGCATTCAGGCACCATCTAATGGAGCGTAGGCAGAGGGAGATTAACTGGAAAAATGAGAGGGAAAAAAACATGTCTGATTACATAAGCTGCTTGTGTGACTGACGTGCTCACACTATCACAATAGGTGGCAGCTTTGAAACAATATAATATAATATTCAAGGGACACACACACAAGCACTGAGTTGCAGGGTAATGCGCAGGAACTCATGCTGATTTAACACTAGGGCTGTATCTAACAGCTATTTTGGTCATTGATTTATCTGCTGATTATCTTTTTGATTCACCTTTTCTCTCCTTGTTTTAATGTCCAAAAATGTATATTGTTTTGTTCAAACTGATTTGGATTGATGATTGGATTGAGGTATTTCCACTATTTTAAGATCACCTACACATTTCAGTTCACTCTGTGTAAGAGAACGCTGTGAATGCATCGATTTCAATGGGAATGATGCATTGGAAAGATGAAGGGGGAAAATGAAAGGTTCCGCAAATTTTAAACTTTCTAATTACGTGCGTACATAAGTGGTTTTAAAAGGAAATAACCATTTGATAGGAAAATGTAAAAAAAACACAAACATTCGAAACAACTTCACAGTACTTCTTCAGTGTGTCTGACAATCACATAAAGTAGCTGGGTTTCCATTCAACTTTTTATGCACATTTTTTAATTGAATGGAAACCATTGATATGCGATAATGCGCATGTTGAATATTGCGAAACTCCAAAAAAAATCTAACTTATCCTAGTGCATAAACTTTTAAGCAAATTTTTTAGTTTATTCCAGTGGTTCTCAACCCTGTGTATTATGCCACATATTCATGCTTCACAATTTCTTGTGACTGCCACATCTGGTTATTTAATGAACCACCTCACAACCACAGAGTCCGATGACATTGCGCTTGTCAGTTGGTATGGGTGTGCGAGAGCTTGACATGACTGGCCCAAAGAAAGGCCTGACCCATTGTACACAATTCTCCACATATAGCCCTGGTTAGTCAGAAATGCTAAATAATTGATGTATGTCATGAAATAAGAGGTCATCCCCTCGAGATCTGAACACGTGGTCAAAACAGATTTTACGATAGATACTGTATATTACGACCAGGTGTAATCAGTTATGTGTCTTGCCTGCCCACTTGTGATCGGATCGCCCTTAACGCATCTTGATACCAGGTGTAAACAGGGCCCTAGTGTGAAAGCGCCCTCAGAGAGAAGAGGAGAGTGAGAGATGGACTCTGAGAGAGCCTGTGAATGCCACTTCCCCTCTTGGCCAGGGCAGGAGACTCCAGAGTGTCGTATTTCGAAGGGCTTGGGAGAGAGAATGGAGTTCATTTACAGCCACCAGTGTCTTTAAACAGCACTGTAGCAGTGTAAATGACACCATCCAGTCTGACTCTTTCCCCCTCTATATAACACACTCACATAGACACTCACACATGTACTCGTAAGAAACCACAAGATGCTATCTGCTGAGAGATCAGATCGGAGGCACCAGTGGAGGCCCATTTCCCAGAGTAACCTTTCAGACGTTGCTGAACAGAACGCTTGCGCATCAAGGCCATGCAGAGTTTATCTGACAAACCCACTGGTTTTCCCAACCTCACTCGTTAAACATACAGTACAGGCCTCTGTTGTTTAGTGCTGGGAAGGCCTGCTGAATTATTCATAGGATAAACAAGCCCGTGCTGTGGAGGTTGAAGCACAATGACCGTTCACAATGGGCTCTTTCTATTGGGTGTCCTGTGAGTTGGCGCTGTCGATGGGATATCGTCTAGGTGGCATTAATGGAGACTGGATTAGACTCACTCACTCTCAATCTCTCATTAATATGAGAGACAGAGGATGTGAAACACACCGGCCAATTTATGGCTAGAGTTTATCAGGTCGTAAAATGGTGCTTTGCGCTCGTCAGTCCAATATGATGACGCACGGGAGGCTAATCCTATCTGAAGGGTGAGGGGCGAGAAGGGGGTGAGAGTGAGGGAAACATCCCCCCCAACCCAGACTGCGAGCTGCAGGTGAATTGTTTTTGCCCCTGGACCTTGGGTGGACTCTGCTTTGATCTCCAGCACTTACCAAACATCCATAAGGAAAGGATCAGTGGCATACTGGGTGCTAGGAGCAGAGATGGAGGGGGTGGAGTGTGAGACAGAGAGGATGTAAGAAACAGGGGAGGGGTAGACAGAGAGGTGTATGAGAATGTGTGCTGGTCTTAAAGGGAAAGTTCATCCTAGAAAGAATATCCCGGCATTTACTCACCCTTATGCTGCTCCAAACCTGCATGACTTATTTTCTTCCAACACAAAAGGACCAAATTTGAACAAGGTTCATGCCACTCTTTTACATTCAGTGAAATTGAATGGAAGATATTAAGCTAAAAAATGACAGAAAAAAATGCATCATAAAAGAATTATAAAAGTATTCTATATGAATTGTGCACCATGCACAACTTCTGAAGCCATACGATAGCTAACTATAAGGAACAAACCGGATTTTAAGGCACAGAGCTCCAGACTAAAAAAATTACTTAAGGGGGTTGCACACTGTATGATTTTGGCCACGGTTCTGCAGTCTGAGACAAATTTCGGGAATCATAAAGTATTTCCCTTGTCACAGGCCAAAATTGCCAATCTTACAACGTTCAGTGTGACATGTTCACAGACATGTTCTGACAAAATATGGGCAGTGTCTGAAATTTAGCATCATAGCCGTACAGTGTGACTGCTATTACGACGGCCAGATGAGATATTCCGCTGCTCTCTCGCGCCCTAATTCACTTTGGAAAGAAACCTGCTCCATGTTTGCACCACCATAGCAACATTTGTGCCCAGTTCACTCTACGCAAGCACTTTCAATGTTTTTTCTTCTTTTCATTTTATTTTAAAAGTTTTAATAAATAAGCAGAAAATACGTGTAACACGTCAGCAGTATGAAAGCATTATTCTCTGAATTAAATAAATACAGAGCTCAGGCTACAAAATGAAAATAAATGACTGCATTTTCTCTTTTTTTTTTCTTTACATCTATCATGTATTTGTTTTTTTTAATGAAAACGTTATTTTAATTTCTATTTTACTTTTAATAAATGTATTTATATGTCTGTAAACTTTTTTAGTTAAGATTCACATAATTTATTTGTAAATAATAAAATAGAAAGATTAAACAATGTATATTGTTAAGTATTTATGGAAGGTTTTAATCCAAATCAGCAAATACAGTTGGATATAATTATAGAAATCTATGTCATGTTTGTGCATCATCCATAGGGAATTTGCAAGCGTGATACAATAACAGCCTTCATGAATTTTCGAAATGTTGCATGCCCGATATGTTACTAATCTAAAAGACAAGAAAGACAAGAGAAAAATGAATATGTGCTTGTGGTAGCTCATTATTACTGAAGGCTACTTCCCAAACTCACATTCATTCTCAAAATCTGTAATTTTCTATATTTTTGATCAAGGGCCTTATTATAGGCCTATTTGACAAAATCCATCTTTCTTGTAAATGTTAGCCTATGCTCGTGATGGAGTGGTATTGGAGCAACAGAAATGCTGATGTCCTGACTTTCAGAGAAAGAGAAAAAAAATGCTCCTCCGTGGTGGGCAAATTTCGCTGTTTCGCTTCTATTCCGCAACACTCCTGTAACATGAGTCACATTCACTGATCGGGATGATTGGGACCACAGTCAGCTACGATATATATCGTGCAGTCTGACAAGCAACAATTGTAAAGGACTATTACAAATCGCATAGTGTGCACCAGCCTTTAGGAGCTATTGGCTTCTAAACTGAAACATTATGTAGCCAAATGGCTGTTTTTAGTTGCCAAATCACAGAATTGCTCGATTTAGATTCCTGTTCAGAAACAAGATAGAAAGCCGAGGAAAAGGAAAACAGCTGATAACTCATTAATCTGAGGTTTAACAAACTATATGTAATAGAGAAGAGAATTTTGCATTACCTTTTGTCTCATGAATGTTCACACCCCTTTCATAATTAACATAAATATAAGAGATAAATGTTTTTATTTAGCACTGCTCTTCAGAATCTACATTACAGATATTTATATAAAGTAGAGTACACATATAGAAGTGTGTTTTATTGAGCATCAATGAATGTTTGCACCTGGTGTAAAAGTTGTGTACAAGTCCCTCAATAGACCTTTTTCACACTCTGGGTTTTGTAACGTGGAAGTAAATGGTTGTAGGGTAAACTTCAACAGTGGTGAATGGGAGTGACTGGCAGACTAAAGCACATTTTATTTTTATTTACCCATTTGCTCCAAGACCAAAAGAAAAATTATTAAATCTGAATGACTTTCCAGAGAGAGAAAAAAAAAAGAGGGCGGTGGATGGGAGAAGATGCCAAATTTACTGTCACTCTCTCAGCAGCTGTAATAGAAACCCCCTTGCAGCTGTGGTAATCCCAGGGTAATATAACACAAAGCATAATGTTATAAACCTACACTCAATATTTAAAAACAAATTCGCATATTAAAAAGTTTGCTAGATTTCCACTGCTAAATAAGGCGGAAACACATCATCACAGTCTGTGAATAAGGTCTATTGTCCTAAGTGCCAAATACATATATAGTATACATATATACAGTTGATGTCAGAAGTTTACATACACTTAGGTTGAAGTTGTTAAAACAAATTTTTTAACCACTCCACAGATTTGATATTACTAAACTATATTTTAGTCGTTTAGGACATCTACTTTGTGTATGACACAAGTAATTTTTCCAACAATTGTTTACAGACAGATTATTTCACTTTTAATTGACTATATATTCCATTATATATCACAAGTCCAGTGGGTCAGAAGTTTACATACACTAAGTTAACTGTGCTTTTAAGCAGCTTGGAAAATTCCAGATAATGATGTCAAGCCTTTAGACAATTAGCTTCTGATTGGAGGTGTGCCTGTGGATGTATTTTAAGGCCTACTATCAAACTCAGTGCCTCTTTGCTTGACATCATGGGAAAATCAAAAGAAATCAGCCAAGACCTCAGAAAAACTAATTGTGGATCTCCACACATCAGGTATATCCTTGGGAGCAATATCCAAATACCTGAACGTACCACGCTCAACTGTACAAACAATAGTATGCAAGTAAAAATACCATGGGAACAACAGCAAAGGGCCCTAAGATGCTGGAGAAAACAGGTAGACAATTATCTATATCCACAGTCAAATTAGTCCTATATCAACATAACCTGAAAGGCTGCTCAGCAAGGAAGAAGCCACTGCTCCAAAACCACCATAAAAAGCCAGACTACAGTTTGCAAGTGCACATGGGGACAAATATCTTTGGAGAAATGTCCTCTGGTCTAATGAAACAAATGTTACTGTTTGGCCATAATGACCATTGTTATGTTTGGAGGAAAAATGGTGAGGCTTGAAAGCTGATGAACACCATCCCAACCGTGAAGCATGGGGGTGGCAGCATCATGTTGTGCGGTGATTTGCTGCAGAACACATCTGACCCATTTGAAGTTAAACAATTTAAAGGCAATGCTCCCAAATACTAACAAAGTGTATGTAAACTTTTGACCCACTGGGAATGTGATGAAAGAACTTAAAGCTGAAATAAACAATTCTCTATACTATTATTAAAGACATTTCACATATTTTTAATAAATTAGTGATCCTAACTGACCTAAGACATCGAATGTTTTCTATGATTAAATGTCATGAATTGTGAAAAACAAAATTTAAATGCATTTGGATAAGGAGTATGTAAACTTCTGACTTCAACTGTATATTCACCGATCAGCCACAACATTAAACCATCTGCCTAATATTTTGTAGGTCCCCCTCATGCCACCAAAACAGTGCAAACCCGCATATTCTTCTCACCACAAATGTACAGAGCGGTTATCATAGACTTTGTCAGTTTGAACCAGTCAGACATCTCATCAACAAGGCATTTCCGTCCACAGAACTGCCACTCACTGGATGTTTTTTTTTTTTTTTTGGCACCATTCAGAGAAAATTCTAGAGACCAGCAGTTACAGAAATACTCAAACCAGCCCGTCTAGCACCAACAATCATGCCACAGTTGAAATCGCTAAGTTAAATTTTTTCCCCTTTCTGATGGTTGATGTGAACATTAACTGAAGCTCCTGAAAAAATATAATTGTGCCATCATATTCATTTATTTCATTATAAAATAAAACATTTATTTAAAAAAAAAAAAAGTTTTAAATATTTATGACGAAATAATAAAGATAAGCAGCCAATAAGTTCCCAATATAGATGGGAACTCCTTCGATACTGTTTAAAAAGCATCCCAGGGTGATACCGCAAGAAGTTGGTTGAGAAAATGTCAAGAGTACATGTCTGCAAATTCTAGGCAAAGGGTGACTACTTTGAAGATGCCAAAATATAACACAGATTTGATTTATTTTGGATTAATTCCATAATTCCATTTATGTTATTTCATAGTTTTGATGACTTTACTATTATTCTAAAATGTAACGAAAAAAAATATAATAAAGAATGAGTAAGTGTTTCAAAACTTTTGACCGGTAGTGTAAAATTTTAATTGTTTTATATATGTCCATAGTCTTTCCTTACCGTTACCGGATGGCCCAGACACAGAGACTACAAGAGTGCAAACTGAATGAAATCCCAGATGCAGTTTATTGTACTACTCCAATCCCAATAAATAATTACCAAAAGAAAAAAAGTGGTACACAATATGGGACTTTTAATTATAAAGAAGACCGTAATACACATCGGACTCTTATTTTGAAATATCTGCACTCCCAGTTGTGAGCTCATGGCTGATTCATTGAGAAAGTGAATCTGATTCAAGCTGCTAACCTGAGCTCCTGAGTTAAAACCCACAGTTCTTTTTGGATGATTCATGAAAAAGATCCGGTTCAAAAGAGTAGTTTGTTCACGATTCTCTCCCGCTGGGTTTGTTGTTGCATGCGGTGCGGAGAGCTCGTCAAAAACAGAACGGATGAAAAGCGGCAAGAGACACACTGGTGTGTGCTCTAAAGATCTGACGAAACCGCATATGAACGCACACAACATGGCTGTCGCCAATGGCAAGTTGATTTTAAATTATTGTCACAATCAATTATTTTTGATCGCATTTGCGACCATTTTAGTCACAGTCTGGAGCCCTGAGGCCACATCCGCACAAATAATTTTCATTTTAAAAAAGCATTGATTTAAATGTGTTTACTCTTCTCATTCACACTTGAGTGGTGTTTGTCTCCATCAAAAACTGAAACTTTAGAAAATGCTATCCATTATCACATATTTTGGAAAGTGATGACATAAGAAAACGGATTAACAGAACAAATGAAAACAGATTTGTGTATACATAGCCTAAATTTGAAAGAGATTTTGTATAAGTTTGGAATATCAAGGTTTAAACAATGACAATTTAAATTTTGGGTGAAATATTGCTTTAAATACAGGACAAAAAAAAGCATGGTAGAAAGAAAGCACTGGCCATAAAGTGCAAACAGATACAGTAGGCAGCGTATGAAAAGAACTTCCAACAACAAACTAAATTCTACCAATGAGAAAATCCCAAAGCTGATTGATAAAAACACTGTTATACATAGTATTAACCTTCTTTTAAAAACATTAACTGTATTGTATTGTGATGTGTGTTAATGTATGCATCATGTTTATTAATATGTATAATGTGTGACACTCATTTACTGGGTGGTGTGTGTGTGCAATAAACTGGATGTTATCTGACGGAAAATAAACTCCCATAAAATGGCTTCAAAAACTGTTTGTGTATGATGATATTTGCTTGGGGGCTTGAGCACCAAACAGATTCAATGAGCTTCTGTTTGTTTTTCCCAAGCTTGCAGCTTGATCCAGAAACAGATGACCAGGAGCCACTCTAGTGCAATTCATGGTGTGTTAATAAACCCCTGTCTGACAGGGCTGTTCATTGCTCTGTTGCTTTGTGTTCTTTTATCGGCACAAATTGACCCCCCTCCCCCTCCCCCTCCTCTGAGAATGAAAGAGTCTTTCAAAGACTGCAGGCAGTGCTCCATTCAAACCAAGCTACAGGATCAGAGGCATTGCAGAGTGACCTTTGAACTCACAGTGCCGCAAGGGTTTGCAAAGCAACAAAGCCCAGTTTTTCAAATAAAACAAGAATAGGACAGGAAATTATCAATTTATCCAAAGTATAAAAATAAGCCAGGAAGAAAATGAAAGCCTGAGCTAATGAATATACTTTTGTTTTTTTAATGCATCCATTTATACAAATGACATCAACTGAACACTGAATTGAGCAAAGAGAGCCTTGACTTTCTTAGTACATGTTGCTGTACAAGTACAGAGATGTAAAAGGAGGAAGCTTGTAACTTCTCAATGAGCCAAACAATGAAGTGGTTCAAGTAGAACAACACGATGCCGAGTAAATAATGACAGCATTTTGGGTGAACTAACCCTTTAACTTCTTGTTTATAGAACTGCTTTTGTGATATTGCTTAAATTGATGCAAGGAAACCTTTCTAAGGTGAAAGAGGTGTGTGTGAAATGGTGTAACAATAAAGTGTGGAGCAGTTACAACATTAAGAAACGACTAGCAGCTGTGTGTATGCGATTACATGTCTCTGCTGTGAGCAACATAATCCCCCCTCCCCCCTCCAGGCCTGGAAACATCTGTGGGAGTTTAATGGAGAGCAGTAAGACTCATATCTGGCAGCTGAGATGACTGTTTGAGACATAAGCAAGTGTGGAGTGTCTGATTTACGAGACTGATAGCACTCCAGATTCCTCACTCTACAACAGAGGAGCTGCCCGGTGCCCTGGCCCAACTCTTCTTCATTAATCTCCATAAATACTGGCCTGATAAATAAAACAGCCCCACTCTGGTGAAAAATAAGTATTCCATTACCCAGCTATAAAGCAAGCTTGATTGTCTCCTTTAAGAGTCGGCAGACCTTACGTATTTCTGGATTAAACAGTCTTTCCTCAGCTAGAGGAGGTAATGGGAGGCCCTGATTTTTTGGAGTATGGAGTTCACCATTTTAAATGGGACTCTGACAAGGAGGGGGGCGTGGCCAGGCCGAGAGGAAGCACGCCCAGCACTGAGTTGCCCAATTAATGGGAGAGAGATATGTACAAGAGTAAGAGAAGACTCTCACAGAATTTGAACAAGAGATAATTGGAAATGGATCTTAAACCCATTGAGCTTTTGTGGGATCAGCTAGACTGTAAGGTGCGTGAGAAGTACCCGACAAGAAAGCCACATCTATGGCAAGTGCTACAGGAAGCGTGGGGTGAAATATCTGGACAAACTGACACCTAGAATGCCAAGGATCTGCAAACTGTCATTGCTGCACATGCAGGATTTCTTTCTGAGAACCCTTTGAAGTAGTTTTAGAAGTTCTGAACATTTTCTTTTCAAATTGTAATAGTAATTTTTCACATTATTAATGTCCTAACTACACATTCAACTGATCACAATACCACTTTGGTGAATAAAAGTACCAATTTCTTTCCATAAGTACATTATTCCAAACTTTTTGCTGCCAGTATATATAGCTCTGGAAAATATTAAAAGATCTGTTATTATAGATATGTGTTTGAGAAAAATAAAATTTTTTGTTTTATTCTGTAAAGTTATTCTCCCAAATTCCAAATTAAAATGTTGTCATTTAGAGCATTTATTTGCGGAAAATAACAACTGAAAAAAGTGTTTTCCGACCTCAACTTATGTAAAGAAAACCAGTTCCTGTTCATTTTTAAACAAAACAATACTAATGTTTTAACTTATTTGGTGGAATAACCCTGAAGCAATCTTAGATCATCACCAATCCTCTACCAAATTTCATGTTGGATGTGAGACACTGTGGCTTGAAGACCTCCCATTAGATGACCAGGTGGAGGATCGGTGATGATCTGGGTGTGCTTCAGCAACGTTGGAATTGGGCAGATTCGTCTTTGTGAAGGACGCATGAATCAAGCCACATTCCATTGACAGCTAGGTCAATCAAGGTGTGAATGGAGGACCACCGGATCAAGGCCATATCCATTGCCAGCCCAATCTCCAGACCTGAATCCAATTGAAAACCTCTGGAATGTGATCAAGAGGAAGATGGATGGTCACAAGCCACCAAACAAAGCTGAGCTGATGAATTTATGTGCTTTTTATGGCTTAAAGTCACCAAACAGCATCAACAATGTGAAAGACTGGTAGAGAGCATGCAAAGACATATGAAAGCTGTGATTGAAAATCACAGATATATATCAGGATTTATCCCCATATACAGTATATAAATACACTGGAGTCTAATGGATTACTTTTATTCTGCCTTTATCTGCTTTTGGAGATTCAACGGTTTGGTCACCATTCACATGCAATGTATAGACCTACAGAGCTGAGATGCGCTTCTAAAAATCTTGGTTTATGTTCTGCAGAAGACAGAAAGTCATACGCATCTGGGATGGCATGAGGGTGAGGAAATGATGAGGGAATTTTAATTTTTGAGTGAACTATTCCTTTAAAGTCAAGCAGTAAAAACCAGTCATCAGACATCTAAGCTCAATGTTGATTGTATTGTTATTACATATGAGGTTTGTTATTTTACTTTAGTGGTGTACCTCAACATTCTGTGTACTGGAACCTCTGAAGCAATCGGTGCTTCCTCATTTCCTTTTTCTTCCAATCAATACTGTAGGTTCTCTTTGTTCTTCATTGTGTAGGAGAGCTGTGATTTGTGCACTTCTCAAATCCAGTTCTAGCAATGGAATCCTATAACAACATGATTTTATCTCCACTAATTTGTCTTGATGGTTATAGCCAACACCATAATTAGGGTTTGTGGTTCCCTTAAAGGGTTTGTAGCCAACATATCCAGGGTTAAGCAAGGGTGCTGGGCTGGGAAGTCATTGAAGGGTCTCACACACTGCATGCATTGGAGAGAGGGCTTCATTCCTTCATTCTCTAACATAAATCTAATCAAGGTGATAAATCAAGGCCATTCTCACTGATCTGAATGTAGCTGTACTGTAAGAGAACCTGATGCGAGCAGCCAGGGCTGGGAATTAGGCCATTAGGTCTTCTCAATCCCCTATTTTGGGTAGAGTTTCTCTAAACATGTAGTTAACTGCGCTCAGGAAATGATTCCTCTCCAGACCATTAATGCCCTATAGAATAATAGACACACTAAGGACCGTGGCAGATGTATTTTTGCGCCCATAAAGCCTACTCTCAAAAGCTCTCTCGGCTTGCCAAATGCAACACTCTTGCTCCAGAGCATTGACGGAGCCTGTAAAGGTTGGCCTGCTCTACACGTTCCCAGACAAGGTAGAATGTTAACAGGGTCAGTGCTGGTGACTGAGCCCTACAGTTAAATCCATTTGAAAATGCAAAAATGTGAATTCTGCTTTATAATGGCTCCCGCAGGCCCCAACATTACGGGCCAAAAGAAGCTTCCCCTAAGCCAAGTGCTGGATCCGATTTCAGCCCTTCCACCCAACCCAGCAATACAAAAAAGAAAAAAAAAAGTCAAGATGGAAGAGAGGGAGAGAAAGACAGACAGCGGAGGAGAGACCATGCACATTTAACGCACATTTCACTTCAGGACATCCATACCAAAACAATTCAATTATCCCATCATCCATGTATCTGGGATCCAAATCGTCCCAGGTCCCGCTCTCTCACTTGATTAGACTTCCCGAAAAAGCCTCCCTTGCTTGCACTCTCCCTCTCTTTCTGCAGCCCCCTGGGCTGCTGTTAAAAACTTGAGCAAGAGATCCAGGAAGGGGCCAGGCCCCTGACAGCCCTGACTGAGATTACAGCGAGAAGGTCGTCTTTGAATGAAAAGCTTTTTTTTTTTTTTATCCGAGTTAACGCTGGCAAATTTGCCTCTCCACATGCAGCCCCTGTTAACATTGGCAAGTCAAGTGAAACACAGCAGTAGTGCTCCGCAAACAGTGACCGGGCTCGACCTCTCCGTCTTACCTCTCTTTTTTTCTCCTTTCTACACTTTTGGGAGCTGAAGAAATTAGCCAAGACACCTGGGACAGGTGAAGCTGCTCGTTGCCCAACTTTAAATACTTGACTATACTGGCAAGAGGCTTTGAAACATGGGAAACTGTAATTTGTCTTTATTCAGGCATTCATTCACGGAAATCAATAAATGGTTCTCATGAGCATTCATCCAGCACAATAAAAATCTCTTAGTTTTAAATTGTACATCTGAAAAAACTTATTCAAACAATGACAATGCAGCATAACAAAGGGAGTGAATAAAAACGAGAAGGTTGATATTTTCAAAGTAGTGGTTATGCTACACGCTTTAGTGATAACTGCATTTATGAAGGTCATCCTTTCAAATGCTCATGGAAATTATTGGTATTCAGTGCATTTATTTGTATTGCATGGATTATAATTATTTAGCCTTTATGAAACTAGTCTGAAAAAAATCAAATCAAAGACGGTCTGTGTGGAAAAAAATAAAAAATGAATTAAACCAAGAGCAAACAAATTTCCTCAGATCCTTTTGGGATTTATAAAACAAAAAGAAAAAAACACAGCTGTTGCAAAGCAAAATACTACTTGTTAAATATTATTCCAATGATGACCTTGTGGATCACCGTTTCTTGTCAACAAAAATCTTTACTTCTGCATGTTTTTGCAGGATAAATATTGTAAAAGCATCCCAACATGAAATATTCATCTGAGAAGTCCCAGCAACATGGGACATTTCAGACCAGTAATGAACAATCCAGAAAACTACCAACATCTTGAATCCCCATGCTGGGCGACCATCCAACTCAATTAAATTTATTTCACCGTTTCTTTTCTTCAGTGGCTGCTTTTTTCCTTTTGTCCTCTTTTTAGCACACTGTGCATTCAAAACAAATTAAGGGCAGGATTAATTACTGTATATAGCTAAATATAAATATATATAGCAATATTGCCCAGCTCTCTTCAGCTCATGGCTGGCTGGATGGATGGATGGATGGAGGGACTCTTTTGAAGATATTCAATATAATTTTAAATTTTTATTCATATACTCTAAAATGGCTTAAAAAGAGGATGGCTTATGCCTTAAGAGGAACCATAATTTAAACCAAACTGTCATTCCACTTTAAAAATGTTTAATGCAATACAGTAAAATCTAGTTAAAAATAATCAAGGCATGTGTTCCACATTGTAATAAACTCAACTAATGGAAATGTATATGCACTTATATAACAATACACAGTAATAAACAGCAATATTTACCTACATATATTTTTACTTGATATATTTTAATTTATGATTTAAATTATAAATTATCCACACAGGAACTCCTTTGAACATTTTCGAATGATGCAAATTGTCAAATCAGGATTTGAAATCCATTGTAGATTGCAAATTTGAATATGTGTACTGTTTTGTAATCGTTATATCGTAATGTGTACACATCTCATTGTATGTCTATCATTGCATGTTGAGCAGTTGTTAAATGTGACAAAAGTCAATTCCAAACACATCCTGATTGAGTTCATATATTGAAACTAAAATCAAATCGCTAGCAAAATCACTGTGATAATTCTATATTTTGCACAGACATGAAGTTGAATCCCATCACTTCTATTTCTCAGTCAAATGCATGACGTCCTGTTTACCAGTAGTAAGTCCGGCTACAAGCTGCACTTCTCTGCATAGTGGCAGCCTCAGGGAACTACCCAACAACACTGTATCCTCAAAATCCCTGACCAAAGCCACTCTGTATAACTGCACTACACCACTAATGTAAGCAATCATCAAGGGGTCTCATTCATTAATACTGCTTAAGAAAAGCAGTAAGCAAATCTCTAATGATTTAATCTCCCTTGTGCTCTCAAACACACCCACACCAAAGTATTTGCATAGACTAATGTGCTAATGATTAGAGACCACATTTGTACCTCCCGCTGTTCCTTAAAAAACAGTACAGAGGAATAACAAACAGCTTCCCACCGCAGGTATCCATGGCTACTCCACCAACAACCCATGATTGGCATAAGGAAACTACACCCACCACCAAAATATACACACTCTACCTCGTGAATAATGTGAAGATTAGACACCACAAAAACCATTGAGAAGACAAATGATTATTGCTTTTACAAATAATACTTTGTAAAAGGAATAGTATCCAAAAATGAAAAGTTGTCGATTCCTCATCCTAATGTTTTTTTAAACCTGGTCACTTGGTTCTGTGGAACACAAGTGATTATTTAGGGGAGACTAGAATAGGTTGGCACACTTTTCATACTTCATTGTTGAATATCTCTGGTGGAACAAATGTTAAGACACCCAAGTAGATAAAAATTAAAGCTTAATTTCTCAGGTAAAAAAAACAAACACATTCAATGTCACCAAATATTTATCGACTTTGTTAATTATTGTTCAAAGTTCTGTTGTGCATTTGTTCCAACCAACCAACACCAGGGTTGGTTGGCACAGTGTTAAAACACTATAGTTTTAAAAGAGAAACAACACACAGAAAAACAAGCAACAGTATATTGTAAACCAGGAAAACAGAACAAATTCTATCAATTACATGAGTAATGATTATGTAATTAATGTAATATGATTTTATTAATATGATTACGATTCATATATACAAATTGACAGTTTGGAATTAATATGAACTAAGTAACTTATATAATATAACTTGTATACATTTTTGTGTGCTGTGAAGATCAGAGCTGGTGTGGGGTGTGAGACTGGGCATTTCAAATCTACAGTAACACACATTTAGGCCATCAGCCAATTGTTGATTCCCTACAGTGTTCAGGGATGGTGTCTTGTAATTGGTAAAGACTTTCAGGCCTCTCCACACTGATGCAGGGTCGTTAGCTGAAAAGAGTAGCTTCTTTTAGTCACTTTGACCTCCTTTGTCAGTCTGTTTTGGCCGGATTATACAAGATTTTATCCCACTTCTGTAAGCATCCTCTTTGGCCTGACAAAGCTGCCTGAGTTTTGCTGTAAACCACAGTTTGTCGTTGTCATATGTTAAATAAGTCCCTAGTAGGAATGCACATATCCTCACAGAAACTGATATATGATTTCACAGTATCTGTGAGCTCGTCCAGGTACGTGGCTGCAGCCTGAAAAACACTCCAATCAGTGCAGTCAAAGCAGGCTTGAATCATGTGGAATACTGCAATGTAAGTGGCAGCAAAACACAGCTTTAATAAGCCATTAAGAAACACAAAATTAAGGGCCAACCTAAATGTTATTTTAATCTGTGTATTTGGAGTACATTTTCAACAAGGGTTAATATAATCAAAAACTCCTTTATCTCGATAGACAGTGCTTGAAGAGAACGGGTTCACATCTGTATGTAGTTATTTCTCTGTACCATTTATTATTTTAATTTATTAACTTCATAAGCTATTTTTGTTAGCCTTAAACCACAATGTAAACAACTGGAGTACAAGCACTAATTTCTTTCCACTTCAAACACTGTAAAAAGACAGAGAGGGCTAAGAAAAGGCAGTCACCCAACACGCCTCAACCGAGACCCCCAGACCCTTATAAGCAACTATACAGGATCTCTTGTGAGAGGCAATGTAGTCGCAGAAGTAACTCTGTGCAGCAAAGGCAATACATCAAAACAACCTGAACACAGTAACACCTGTTCATAGTGCACGCTTCCATTTCTCACACTCTCTCTTTTTAAAGACAAATATAGTTGCAATTGCAGCTTGTCACGAGGTGACCTGCTTTCTCAGCAGACCTCCTGAAGTCTCCAGAGATACTCTGGCACTGATCTCAGCACAGCTGCACCACACTAATCTCGTCCGCCAATCAAGATACAACCTTCCTTTCCTTTCAAGAGCACTGTAAGCTCCCCTATTCCCACACAACATCAGCTATTGCTATGCTAATTTTTTTATCTAATTTTTTGCCCCCCTCCTTATCCTCCTGTCACTTAGACAAACCGAGGTCGTCAGATATCCGAGAAAGCATGGCAAGCACTCCCTGTGCGGCATGCTGATTTTTATGAATTATGGAGAGCGCTGTAAAGCATACTCCCTTCACTTTAATTGGGTTTGAGTGTGAAAGCCGTCTCTATGGGAAGCCTAGAATCATCATGTAAGACAACTCCTCCTTAGTACAGTGTTATCACATGGGCATTTAGATACTGTACATACTACACTCTACACTAGGTTGCAAACATTTACAACTTGATAAATGGTTAAGAGGAACCCAATTAATTAATCCAAATGTTTCCAAAGGTTTCTTAAAAGATCTCCTGAAAATGCACTGTGCTAAATACAAGTGATAATGTAGTCCAAAATGTACAAATGTACATTAATAAGAAAAGCATGTAACCATATACCATTTGTCGTGTAACCATTGAAATGTTGTGCTGCAAAACTTCCAAAGCATGCCTGATATCAACATGCAGTGACGAAAATCATGTGAAGCACATTCAAAGTTCAGCTAATTCAGGTACTCCATTTCCATAAACACTTTTTACGCTTTATTAATATGTTGTAACACAGGGATGTAGTAAGCGATATGTAGTCATAAAAATCAGAGACTCTCCCCATCAAATCTGAATGCAAGTGTTCACATGAGACGCATGTTACTTCCAAGTGTAAATGGTAATCTGTCTCAGTTGAGCTCTTGTCATTGGATCACTCAAAATGGATCTTTTTACCTGGTGTAAAGAGGGCAAATGGTTGTCCATAACTGACACAAAATGAAGTGTTTCAATCCATACAATCCAGTAATCCATAGGCTAGTCGAGCTCTAACCCGAGCAATAATCTTGTACACACCTTTAAGTAATGTCTATAAACAGTGATTACAGAAGAGTAAAAATGCCATTAATATATTTCCTTGACCTTTGTTGATTCTAAATATCCTTCACAAATTAAATTAACCGTAATCTAACAAGTATGTTAATGAGTCGTCAGCAATGCAAGCAAGATGCACAAACTAGCATGTGTTTATTGGTGCAAACTAATAAGACATTAATTTAACAGCAATACAATACTATAAACCGGGTTAGACAGACAAGCTGGGTGATTATATACCAAAAAAAATTAAAGTGAACATTAGGATTTTAAACATATAATTGGCAGTGTAAATTTGTACTTTATTGCCTGGGATGATACTAATCAAAACAATGGCAGCACGGATCACTTCACAGGTTAATGGCATGCAGGAGAAACATTTCTATAAAACTTGCAATTAACTTGACAGCTTATGCGCTGAAGGAGCCGAAAGATTCTGGCAGCCATCTTGTTTGATGCTGCAAGCAGACAGATTGGAAAAATAAACTTTTCAGCTTCATATGGAAATAATGTTATGACTGGGATGAAATGTGTTCCATAATATATAATACTTCTGCAAGCCTTAAGAGCTAGCAGAGAGATAAATAGATACCAATTAACATCAAATGAAAGATTTATTCATAAGTAGACGTTAGGGATGTACAAAATCTAGAACATCCGACTAGTCTGTGGGCAGCCTGAACGAATAGTCGACATATCAGTCTTAAGGAAGAACTGCGTCATCAGGTTTAAGTTTAAGTTTACCAGGCCACAAATTCACATATTTCTGAGGGGGCATTTACATAAACTGCAATCTTGCATTCAAAAACATCTAGATGGTGCACTGTATAAAAAGTATTTTTAACTTGTCATCTTTAAAACGCTAATGGTGGGATGCTAAAACAACTAAATAGTCAACGTCAGTTGTATGTTTAGTCAACATCGTGTCATTTTAGACATCACTAAAATTGATGATCTTTAGAGAAAACGATATTACACTTAAGGTCCTTATATACTTCTGGAGAATTTCTTCATTCTTTGTTCTAGGTTAAAGAGACATTCAAAGGCTATTTAAATGACAATATTCAATAACTATCTAAAATGAAAAGGGACAATAAATAAATAATTACTAATACAACAGGCTGTTAAAGTAGACAGTTATTAATTTTAATATTTTATAGGGTATATATCGTAAATGTTGAATCTTGACACCGTACACAGAAAAGTGCACCGTTAGAACGGTTTCATGCTGAAATAGTAAGTATTTTACATGTCTCCTCCTGTAAATGTAAATTCCAACCTCATCATATATATGTCGAAAGGATTGAAGCCGGTCACGCAAAACATGACTCATTGATGTCATAAAATATCAGTCTTCTTTTTTATTCCATCCATTAATCATGGTTGGAGGCCTCCGTAAATATTTAGTTTATTCGTAGGGTTACATCCTACCAAAGTTTAATGGCGCAATGCTCACATATTTAGTAGTGTGTAAATTGTGACTTTTTTTTTTTACACTCATTTACACCACTACTAGGCTAAGTTGTAACGTACGTATTGCTAGTGCAACCAGCCGGCCCCAGGCCTGTGAAGGAAAAAAAGAGAGCACAATATCATAGTTTGACACCTATTCCCAGCAACTGATCGGTTCTGTGGACAGTAAATAAACTGCCAAAGTTGTTAATAGCTGTGCGCAGTAATTCTTGGATTTGTAAGGCATGTGACAATGGACAGAATGTTGGTGACCGTAAACCTGACATTGAAAACTCATCTGCAGAATTACAACTGCGGCTGGATCCCAAAGCCAGCGGTCAGCCTCAATTCACACTGAAACTCTGGCCAGGAGGTGCTTCACACCCAGGATTCTGCTGTAGACTGAGATTTCTCAACATTCCTGTGGCTTCAAGGTCTTTTTTTTTTTTTTTTAAGCAAATATGGATAGTACTGTTCTCTAGCCATTGGGGCCACTTTAAAAGTTGGTTAAAGCCATATAACCTTGATGAACAACTTTTTAATTAAAAATATTTATTGATAACAGTAAATAGTGTAAGCTCTTCACATTCTGACTCACACAAACTAAACATTACATCTTAAAGCAATCTCAAACAAGGTCATCAGACATTTATAGCCATGAAGAACACATTTTTATGAAAAACATTAATTGATAATTGTAAAAAGAGTCGTCTATGACTCAAACAAATTGAACATTCTTGGTTAAAGCATCTCGAACAAGGCCATCAGACTTTTATATGTAAAAAATAAAACTGGGCTGAGTAATTTAACAAATGATGCAAACTGAAAAGGAGAAGAAAAACTACACAGATATGTGATTTGTTTGGGCACACTTAATGACAAGCAGAAACCGATATTTAACAGTGCAGCAGTAAATTGCCGCCTGCAGCCAGTTCCTTTACAGAGAATATTTTGCCGATTAAAAACAGACTGAAAATACATCCCTGGTGGTCCTCTCAATAACACAGAGACATCGCGACTCTTGCCAGCTTTGGTCTTGGAAATGATCTGCTTCTAATTTTGCTGCAAGAATAGCACATTTCTTAAAGGGCGAAATTTATTCTGTCTTTTTGGTGGGGAGGCACATTCTCCTGTCATCTTTGAAAACGGGGGGCTCTTTGATCAACTTCGGAGCAAAGACTTTTTTAAATGCATCTACCACTCAAATGTCCAAAGTTGACAGGGTTTGAATAAATAGTCTAAGAACGAACACTTGCTTTATAATCATAACTGAAAACGAGCTGAAAAAGGAATGGGTTTAGCTCATAAGTATATTGTGAGAGGTAGCAAAACATAAGATTTAACTAATCTCATTCATCATTGAGTTTAAATACCCATTAGAATGAAGCATATTGGCAAAACTTAATACAAATCTAATTCCAAAGACAATAAGCAATACACATTAATCAGTTCCAAGATTAGAAGTTATCAGACAGAAATATCATACAAAGGAATAGTTCATAAAAAATGTTTAATTATGATATTTACTCACTCCAAATTCATATGGCATTCTCTCTTCCATGGAACACAAAAGGTGAATTTTTGGCTTCATTAAGTTTACTTGTCATACTGTAAATAAATAGTGACTCAGGTCTGTCATGTCTGAAAAAGGACACCAAAACATACCATAAAACCACAGTTAATTAATCCATACAACTCTGCAGTATTTTCCAAGTTTTCTGAAGCAATACGACCACTTTGTGTGATAAACTGAAAATGTAAGCTGTTATTCATTCTCACACATTATAACAAAGAGCTTAACTCCAACATGGAGATAATGTTGATAACGTCAGACTTTTTTGGTTCTCATTGCATTTCGTGACCAAACGTGTGGCATGATGTTTCGCTTCAGATACCTTGGAATAAAGTGCATCAGTTGTATCAATTAATTTTACGTTGTTTTATTATATTTTTCTTTTCTTCATTTATCCAGTCTGACAGATTGGGGTCAAATTAAGCTTTTGTGCTTCACAGAACAAAGTCATATAGATCTGGAATAACACAAGGGTGAGTAAATAATGACAATTATTTTGGGGTTAAGTAACTATTTAACCAAGCCATGAAGGTTAACATCTCCATTCACTTTGGGGGTGATAAAACAACTTGAATACCACTAAAATTTTTCTGTAAAGGTTGGTCTGACATTTCAACCTTGACCTAGCATGAACGATCTGGCTACATTTAGCTGAACATGCCGTCCTACAAACTTGATGCATGTTTGAAGAGTTGAGTCCTCAAAGTTGCAAATAAAGTAAAGCTTGAAATAAAGTAGTTAGGATATGAAAGTTATTGGAACACATTCCTGGACCTCTTAATGACCCAAATATTCCAGTCATCATTCAGTGTGAAAGAACAGAGAGGACGTTTCACAGATCACGAATTCAGAACTGAAAAACAAAATGTTCTTGCTGGATGGAGAAAGGAAATATTGAGATTCCACACGATTTGGCAGACTTTTTTGGTTTAGTGGCATTTTTTAAGCTCAGCCATCCAAAAGCCAAGCGCAGCAAAGCAGGCTGCAGCTCTGCGGGGAGCTTGAGCGAGCATGCAATAGTAAGGAGCAGACTGTTAGTATCTTGTCCGTCACCTGCTGTGCTTCACCAGGCTCCTGTCATTTCCCCCCATTCATTTTTCACAGTCACTCACCATTTAAGACTCTCCGTCTCCACTATATACCCCTCCGATGCTGTCATTTTGGGAAGTGAAACAGAACAAGAAAAGACTGGTACTGACACTACCAGCTACAAGGATGTGTTCATCATCTAAAATTTATATAACCTGTTTTTTTCTTCCATGCTGCAGTTGCTGTAAGAATGTGCTGGGGTTTGTGAGTTCTCCCATTTCAAAATCACTTTGTGATTTTAATTGCCATGTGGCAGACTGTGGTGCATTTGACACAGACATGAGTTAAGATTCAAGGTCTTTTGAAGACTTGGACACTCAAAAATCAATAAACATAAATGTAACACTTCATAATATGGTTCTATTATTAACATTAGTTAATTAATTTTATAACATTAACAAACAATATTTTTTACAACATTTGTTAATCTTGATTCATGTGATTCGTTTTTCATTGTTTCATTAGTTCATAATTAAAAATAGTAAAAGTTAATGTTAACTTTAATACACATTTTAATGTAAAAAAAAAAAAAAGCATATGTAGAAACACTAAACAAGATTATTAAACACTGTAAAAGGATTTTTCATCATTAGATAATGTTAACTATTGCTACTACAACCTTATTGTCAAGTACTGTTTACTAATACAACATTTTTTCATCCCTGTTTAGGTCACTGTATTAAAAGCCTACCAGTTCAAATATAAACAAGAGTGAAGGAGGCCTGGCTGGGAAAGCACCCAAGCTTAAAAGGCCAAAATGTCTTTCATGTAGTCTAGCTAGCCTTTACGCTACTGCCCAAGATCTTTCAGATTACTTAAGGGGTTTTAGAGTGGATCTGGGAAGTCTGACGCGCTACTTTCCTTACTGGTACAGTTGTTGGAAAATGAGGTACAGTTACTGCACCGATCGACTTGTATAGTACTAGAACTAGAGTCCTATGATGCTTAGGAAAAATTACCCAGGGATAATACTTTCAAGTGCACATAATTGAGAGAAAGGGCAGTGGTGTTATGCTACAGTTACAGAGAAATAAATTGCAAGGAAGTGACTAATTTCCTGGACCAGGTTTTGAGTTAGGTAGAGGGGAAAAACATCACCGATAACAGGATTTGCAGAGAGAGAAACACTAAGTGAGCACTGTCTGTTCTATATAAGAAGCTGGTGCTGATGCCAAATGAACAGCTTTGTTAGTGCTCCAGTTATGAGACGAACTTGAGGCCCAATGTGTTTAGCGAGGTGGCATGTCATGAATACTGAGCACATGACTACAAAGAGCATTAAATTCCAGGATAGGACAGTGTTAAAGGACAGACAGGGCCAGGCTGTGCTCCTTTTAAAGCTTTGTCCTTAAAGAGGTAGTTCACCCAAAATGAAAATTATCTCATTTACCCACCTTCATGCAATCCCAGATATTTGGCTTTCTTTCTTCTGCTTAACACAAATTAAGATTTTTATTTGAATAGTGACCAAAACGTTGACGCTCCAAGAAGCACATAAAGGCAGCATAAAAAATAATCCATAAGACTCAAGTGGTTTAATCAATGCCATCTCAAGCAATCCAATGGGTTTTCGGTGGGAACAGAACTAAATATTACTTATCTTTTCACAATAAATCTTGACATCAGCAATTTTCTTAGCGCTCATGATTTCAAGCTTGATTACACTTCCTTAAATCAAATCAAATTCCTTTATTGTCACTCAACCATATACACAAGTTCAACAGTGGGTGAAAGTCTTGGGTGCAGTTCCATGCAACAGCAGTATGACAGTTACAATAAACCTCTGATTTACACATAACAGTTTACACATCTGTTACACAATATACACCTAAAAATATACGATATACAGTATACACAAAATAAGACTGTAATCAGTAGAAATAAATGTGTTCTGTTGGCATTCAGCTGTCGGTTGATAGTCAGTTGCCAGTGTGTTATTAAGAGAAGTATAAATGTGAGTTCAGTGTGAGATTAATAAAGTGCAGTGCTGATGTATATTGATCGTGAGAGATCAATATTTCAAAAGTCTAATTGATTGGGGGAAGAGGCTGTCATGAAGTCGGCTGGTGCGGGCCCTGATGTTGCAATACCGCCTGTCTGATGTAGCAGTGAGAACAGCCCATAGATCGGGTGGCTGGAGTCTCTGATGATCCTCCAAGCTTTTTTCACACACCACCTGGTATATATATCCTGGAGGGAGGGAAGCTCACCACCGATGATGTGTCTGACTGTTCGCACCATCCTTTACAGGGCTTTACAATTGAGAGCGGTCCTGTTTCCGTACAAGGCGGTGATGCAGCCAGTCAGGATGCTCTCTACAGTGCTGTGGTAGAACTGTGTGAGGATGTGGTGGTTCATTCCAATATCCTCCGCCGTCTCAGAAAGAAGAGGCGCTGGTGAGCCTTCACAACGGCCTCAGTGTGGACAGACAATGGGAGTTCCTCAGTGAAGTGGATGCCGAGGAACTTGAAGCTGTTGACTCTCTCTCCACCGGTGCTACACTGATGTTGATAGGGCTATGTTCTCTGTATTCTGTGTTCTCTGAAGTCCACCACAAGCACCTTGGTCTTACTGACGTTGAGGGAGAGGTTGTGCTCCTGACACCAGAGTGTGCACCTCTCTGTCGGTTGTTTCATCATTGTCAGCGATCAGACCTACCAACGTTGTATCATCAGCAAACTTAATGATGACATTGGAGCTATATGTGTACAGAGTCATATGTGTACAGGGAATACAGGAGCAGGCGGAGAACACAGCCGAGAATAGTGTTCTAACCTTATATGTTATCTAGCGCTCTGAACATGCGTAAAGCACTATTGGTGTAATCAAGCTTGAAATCATGATCGTGCCAAAAAGACTGCAATGGAAAAATGTACAGCCTCACCCAAAACTGATTGGAAGACACTAATTAAGCCGCTGGAGTCTGATGGATTATTTTTATGATGCTTGTGTGTGCATTTTGGAGCTTCAAAGTTTTGGTCACCATTAATTTGCATTGTATTGACCTACAGAGCAGATCTGGGAAAGGTCAGAGTGAGTAAATGATGAGAGAATAAACATTTTTTGGATGAACTATCCCTTAAAGGGATCTGTAGTAATCCTACATTGTCCGGATGGGGTGGGAATCAGAATGGAAATTGTGATATATTATATCGATATTTGGGTTAAGATACGAAAATCTTGTAATTCTTTACTTGATGGGTATAAACGAGTATTGCGATAATAAAACTGTGATATATTGTGATCTTAACTCACTTGTTTCTCATTCATGTTCATTGGACTTCAGCACTTTGCACAACAAGTGCTGAATGTCCTTCTTTACTTTATCTAAGATCAACAGATGTAAAGCAAAGACACACCAATGTCAGGACAAAAAAAAAATGTGTGAGGGAATGGCCTACCTCGGTTCCATCATTTGTTATTACACAAAACCTCTTGCAGTGTAGTTGCATGGACAATCTGCATGGACATCTGTAATAACCTATAAACTTCTATTCATAGCTTATTCTGAGTTTGCATTTTGGAGGAATACAAATAATTTGGGACCGCTGACCTAATGTTGTAGCACATTTTGTCTTCTCACACACTTTCTGTGAGTGACAGTCAATCACTTATTACAAATATTAAAATATTAAAGAGGGGCGGCACAGTGGCGCAGCGGTTAGCACTGTCGCCTCACAGCAAGAAGGTCGTGGGTTCAAACCCCGGTTGCCCCGGCCTTTCTGTGTGGAGTTTGCATGTTCTCCCCGTGTCTGCGTGGGTTCTCTCCGGGTGCTCCGGCTTCCTCCCACCATCCAAAGACATGCAGGCTAGGTTAATTGGTGTCTCCAAAAAAATTGCCCTAGGTGTGATGTGAGTGTGTGTCTGTCTATGTGTGGCCCTGCGATGAACTGGCGACCTGTCCAGGGTGTACCCCGCCTTTCGCCCAATGTTAGCTGGGATAGGCTCCAGCCCCCCGCGACCCTGTACAGGATAAGCGGTTGACGATGGATGGATGGATGGAAAATATTAAAGAGATGGTTAATAGATAAACTAATACAATACTTTGAAAAAAGATTTTCCTCACCTCTAATAATCAAGTTAGCAAATGGCTAATGTAACCCAAAAAAAAAATTGCATCAAGTTTGAGTGCATTTGTTTGCGTGTGCTCAAGAATGAGAGAAAGGGCCAGTAAACACAGTTTGTGTCAGTAAATCTCATTCGATCTAAATTCAAATTGTTCTGAGGCTCATGACGCAAATAAATCCCTAGTATTTTACTGCACACTTACAAGGGACTATCTACAATGTTAAACACCCAACAGCTAAATTAAGCCGTATGGAAATCCATACAGCCCACAGCTTGTGAACTGTATCCCACATATTATCGGTGGTTTAGTAAAGACATCGATTTTATAAATAGGAGCATAATGTGGAGCCGATTCTGTAACCTCACACTGAACCACACAGTTTTAGTACTGAATGAAATAGTGCTTTAATTAAGACCTGAGAAAGCGGCAGTCAATTTAATTCACGGAGCAGTGAGAATTTCAACCACATGACCAGTAAAGCCATAGACTAAATCCACAGACTGATTCTACAGAAGCTCATGTTGAGAAAAAACAGGATCTGGTTTTAAATAAAAGCCTACTGGATTTTGTTAATAAATCTGTCACTTAAACACCACAAGGTCTTTTTAAGCTACAAATGTGTCACTTCTAACCACCCATTATTTAAAATCCTTTACGATAATCTATCAAGTAGCTCCAATGCCTTTTTCAAGCTCGATATATTGCGCTTTTGATGCAAACCCAAATCGATTTAGTGAGAGAATTTGCTTTGTTTGGTTGGTGTGAAATCGATCTTCAAAACTTGGGTGCGAACCAATGAGGTCACTTAAAAAGGTGGTCTGGGGTATGGTTCAAGTGAACTGCAGTATGGTTTGCAATTAGTATAAAAGCAATAAGTGCAAAATTGAAGTAGTGAAACACTTATGATGACGTACAGATATAGCCTTTGAAGACTTTTTTTCATGCACTATCATGTGACCTATCATAATGAAATCATGCAATCAGTCAAGTGGGCTTCTTAAAATTAAAATACATTTGTTAAAATTACATATTTGCCTGCTTCCTTTACACTTTCTGTAGAATCATGCATCTCCAAAGTTGCCATCGGAGAGCAGCTCACATTTTTCGCACTGTACTTGTGGCAGACAAACGCAAGTGCTGATCAGTACGCATGAAGTTTTAGTAGTAATGAAGTGACAAAAACCGTGAAACCGGCATCTTCTCATCCATCATTAACTAGCTAACCTGGTAAACAGCAACCACTTGTATTCATAGTGGGTGGAATTGCAGACTTCTGCAGAGACATAGTAAAATGCGTTAAATAGAACTAAAAGTATTATTGGTATTGTAGCTGAATCATACAAGGGATGGGGAGTGCATAGAAACTTTATGAATGACAGATGTCTCAATTCTGTTGAAAACAGCCGAGTTTTCTACAGAGTCCTGAATGCACAAATTCCATCTGGGCCTGCTAATCACGCAAACTACCATCTGACCCATAACAACCATTGGAGGTGGGAGCTAGAATAGAATCAAGCTGAAAACAACCTTAGTCATTTTAGTCGATGTGGAAGGACATTGCTATAAATCATAAACCACAAGCCTCAGCAGCATCCTATATAATCCATTTAGGGCGTTTTCACACTTGGGTCCTCTTGAAAAGAACCAAACTCAGACCACTTTAAATTAATAAAGTAGTGAACCGAGTGGAAAAAGTAACCAGTTATCTTTGCATTCACACTATTCATGACCATAAAAGTGGGCTCAGATCTCTTTCTTGTCCACCTGACCCATTACGGGGTCTCAGTCCATTTTGCATTCACACTGTTGTTTCTGTGGAATCCAGAACACTTTTTAAAAGACAAAATGTTATGATAATTATTATTATGCTCTAGTATATGTAAGAGTACAATTATCTCTACATATTAACTTGAGATTATTAAACATGTTTAATACCCTTAAAATTAATGATTAGCAATTGTACAGGTGTTTGTTCAATAAAACTTTGATCTTCTGCATCACAAAAGAACTGTATTACAGTGTAAATGTATAACATCTTTTATAAATTAAGAGCACAAAGCAGTGCAATAACTGAATGCATTGTATTTTTATAGTAATAACTGTATTTCAGAGGCAAAATTCAAGAAATTAAATAATGGATTATAGTCGATTAGTCATATTGCCAAACAAAAAAAAACTATTAATCATTGTTGTACCTAGTAACAGCGCCAGGTAACGTCCATTTATTGAAAACTTGAGCCCGGAGCGCTGTGTTCACAAATCACATTATTAAGCGAACCGCAGGCTGCAAGTGAACCGTACTCAGTCTGTTTCGCCTTAAATGGGTCTGAGATTGTTTGGATTGTGCACATATTGGCCAAAAATCCTGCAAATTGCGCTAAGACCCCTGAAACAGACCAAGTGTGAAAACACCCTTAGTGTTAAGTGAGATCTAATAGTTTAAGAGATTATAAACATTTATTACCATTAATGTCCATTGTAGAGGCATTACTCAATGCCATTTCTCACATGAAATCTTGTGTTTTACATTAAAACCAAGCCTATGTGCTTACGAAAGGTCAACCATATTGTGAACATCTGAATTCTGTGGGTGTGTATGCATGTATACAAATGCACTCAATATACAAAGTGTGGCTTTGTTAGTAACAGCTAGAAAAGGTCCTTCCCTGCCAACTCCCACATGCTTCATTGCCTCCTCCTACAGTCTGAGCCCCTTCTTTACTGTGATAGCAAGCGAATGAACAAAAGACAGAGTCTATTTATATCTCCCCCCACCAAGTCCTTCTTGGCGGTTGCCTGCAGTTAATCATTATTCATAATGCGGGGGAAGCGTCACCTTCACTATGTCACGTAACACTAAGTGCTGGAAGGATCTAAGAGTTCTGTGTGCATCACCATTTGTCACATCTGAACAGCTGCGTCTATAAATACACGTATGTCTATGCCACTTACTTTGACCTTTTCCACAATGTCCCCAGGCTTGACTCATCTCTACTGCCTTTGTGTGATATTTTTGATCTTTTATCTAATTTTGCATGCATAGTTATGAACTGCAGCAATCTACTTGACATACAAGTGTGAGACATGATAAAATCGTCCGTTTCTAAAATTTAGCCCAAAAACTGGTGGACTTTTTCCATGCAATTGCAAAGAATGAGGATAGGCGCAACCAAGCTGCAAAAAGAATGTAAAAGCATTATTATAGTATTCTAAAATTAGTACACAAGACTCATGCGCTACATTTAAAGCCTTTGTGGGAGGAACAGACTGCAATTTCAGTTGTTATTCACAAAAAAAACCTTCCTAGCTCTCCGTGGCATGTTCATGAAAGTTCATGAGAAAAAAAAACATTGTTCGATTTGTGAATAGTTTGTATGAGTCGGATCATTTCAATTAATCAGTTGATCCAGTTCACAAAAAAACAGTCCAAATTATTTATGGAATCAGACTGATCCGGTTCTTGAGTTCAACTCCATTACTCAATGATCCGGTTGTGGAAGTTGACCGCTCACTGGAGGGGAAGATTATCAGTAAATAATCACTTGAATTTTGGTATGTTCCTCACACAAAGATTTTGAGCCATTTTACATGCACATCAATATAACAATAAGCTTGTATTTAGCACATAGTCATATTGAAACGTTATGATGCTTTTGCATCCTTTTGAAGTCTGAAAGCTTTAGTCTCATTCATTGTAATAGCAAGGAAAATATCGAATTGTTCTAAATTTCTCCTTTTGTGATCCAAAAAAAGTAAGCCATCTAGGTTTGGAATGAAACAAGGCTAAGTAAATGATGACAATTTACATTTTTTAATCCTATCTTAAGAAATTGAAACCATGCTGAAGGGATTTATAGGTCACAAAAAAGAAGAAAATAAAAGAAACCATGATTGATAACAGTGTGGGAAATGGTGTCTTACCTAGCCTTTTAGATTATGAGGTCCAGAGATAAGACAAGATCACTATAAATGAGAATGCTTGGAGAAAATTGGGAGCCCCTGCTGGGAGGCCGCCAGACTGATCAAACTAAAGATTAGAGATGTTGTGATCTACTCTGTTTTCAGACTCCCTACAAGGCACAAGTGGTGAAATATTAGTTTAGACAGCACATGTGCTCCAGTCAAAGAGATGCAGTAAACAATGGTACAGTCAACAGTTTACGGTGGGGTAGGTATCAACAGGGACGTGGCGATATGATATTATAATCGATATTTGGGTTACGATACAGGTATATTCACACTATTCTCCGCGCCATCCACGCACAACTCACCAAGAGCCCCACCGAGAGCGAGAACCACATTAGCTGGAGTCACTCAGCAAGCCCTGGATTCAAACTCGCCACTCCAGGGGTGGTAGTCGACGTCTTTACTCGCTGAGCTACCCAGGCCACAGCGATATAGTAATATTGTGATTCTTTGTTTTGTGTATTGTGATATACTGCAATTAGGTCTATCAATCGATTAAAATCTTTAATTCAAATAATTACATTGTATGCAGATTAATCGCATAACAATATTTGCAAAAAAAATGTAATTGATAAATAATTATTAAATATTTAAAAATAATATATTAATTACTATTTAATATAATTCATATAATTAAAATACATTTCAATATTGCGGCAGACAAGTATTGATTAGGCAATACAAAAAGTGGCTTGAGAAATAAATTGTTTATTTCTGTATCATTGAACATAAGTCTATCATTGCCCAACAGTACACAGCAATGCATTTTGCAATTTAATTTGTCAATCTGTCTGACCAAACTTATTTTAAGGGCTTTTCTAAAGATGCACCTATGTGCATGTGTCAGACGGATGCTTTTGGAACATCTAATTTTGTTAGCATTACATCATAAATTGTGTTTTTAGGGCGCTGTTTCAAGTTTGACACACAGAAAAACACGTCAAGATGTGCATTTGGAGCTGTGCTTCATCCAGCTGTGTTTGAACGCAAAAAAGCGTTTTCATTTTGTGCTGTCTGCTACTGTCATTAAGTGTGGTTTGTTGCCTGTCTAGCTGCGTGCTGCCTGTACAGCTATTGTTGTTGAGCTAACTGCCCCCTGCTGGGACATAATAATATGAAGGTGGCACTTAAAACTTGAATCACTCCGTTGGTAGCAAAATCCCTTATTACTTTCCAGTAACATGATTGTGTTATTTAACTTATTATTTTATATAATATATAATTTGTTGCATTAATGTGTTTAATTGATAGCTCAAATTGTGATCTATACTTGCTCTGCTTTACTTGATTGTAGAACCATTGTCAGAGTATAGGCACATCAATATTAATTATAAAAAAAATAAAAAATAAAATAAAAACTTGGAGGGAAAAGCATAGCTTGAATGTTTTTTAACTACACAAAAATCCAAGAAGTCTAGTTGTACGGCTGAGGATCAGTATGGACATCCTTATACAAGTTTTTAGACTTTCTAAATCTTCTTTAGTTTGCCTTTTCTTTGAATATTAATAGTTGAGTGTTTGTTGACCTAAAGCCACTGTATGTTTTGTCTTCTCACAACAAATGCTCTTCTCACACTTTATTTTATAATTTTCCAGAAATATGAACATAAATTTTTTTCAAAAATAAATAAATATATAAAGTTTGTGAAGTAAAATATTGCAACTATCAACAATTACACCCAATCTCTTCAAGTAAAGATGTTTGTGGGTAAGATAAGATGGGGCAGGAAGAGGAAAGGTGAGAATTCACAAGATTCTTGTTAAAGCTCACCGTCAATGTTTGGGAGTCTGTCACCCCTAAGTGGTTGGCCTCATGAGGCATGCACCGCTTCCTGTGCAGAGCGGAAATGGCTGTTAGTCCACTGCTCTCCAGGAATGCAATGGTGCAGACTCACTCAGGAAGGAAATTGTGTTTTTAGCAGCAAAGTTGTCTGAAAAGCTTTTGAATATTAATATTCAGTAAAACTCCATAAACGGGGGAGAATGCTTAATGTTGGGACTGTTTTGCAGCTTCTCGTGGTACTGCATAGCATCCCCAATACCTGCAGGTATTTAGCAATCATTAATCAGACAACCCACTTTGCTGAAGTTACATTAGGCTTTTATTAAACATTCCCTCTGTAGAAATTAAGCTCCAGCCAGAACAAAGAGGAGAGATTTTAGACACGTACAACTGAATTCAGAAGTTTACATACACTTAAACAACACTCATTTAGGACATCAACTTTGTGCATGACATGAGACTTTTTCTTTTTTTTTTTTTTTTTTTTTTCTTCAACAGATTCCTTCACTTTTAATTCACCACCACATTTCCAGTGGGTCAGAAGTTTACATACACAAACTGTGCCTTTAAGCAGCTTGGAAAATTCCAGAAAATGTCAAGCCTTAAGACAATTAGCTTCAGATCGGAGGCATACTGAATTGGAGGTGTGCCTGTGGATGTATTTTAAAGCCTACCTTCAAACTAAGTGCCTCTTTGCTTGACATCATGGGAAAATTAAAAGAAATCAGGAAAAAAAAAAATTTGTGGACCTCCTCATGTCTGGTTCAACCTTGGGAGCAATTTCGAAATGCAGATCGCTCAGGAAGGAGACGCATTCTGTCTCCTAGTGATGAACGGTCTTTTGGTGCGAAAAGTGCAAATCAATCCCAGAACAACAGCATAGGACATTGTGAAGATGCTGGTGGAAGGTAGGCAAGTATCTATATCCACAGTAAAACAAGTCCTATTTCGACATAACCTGAAAGGCTGCTGAGCAAGAAGAAGCCACTGCTCCAAAACCACCATAAAAAGCCAGACTACAGTTTGTAAGTACATATGGGGACAAAGAATTTACTTGTTGGAGAATTGTCCTCTGGTCTGATGAAACAAAATGTAACTGTTTGACCATAATGGCCATCTTTATGTTTGGAGGAAAAAGGGTAAGGCTTGTAAGCCGAAGAACACCATCCCAAGCATAAGGCATGGGTGTGGCAGCAACATGTTGTGGGGTGCTTTGCTGCAGGAGGGACTGGTGCACTTTACAAAATAGATGGAATCATGAGGAAGGAAAATTATGTAGATATATTGAAGCAACATCTCAAGACATCAGCCATGAAGTTAAAGCTCGGTTGCAAATGGGTTTTCCAAATTGACAATGACCCCAAGCATACCTCCAAAGTTGTGGCAAAATGGTTAAAGGACAACAAAGTCAAGGTACTGGAGTGGCCATCACACAGCCCTGACCTCAATCTGATAGATATTTTGTGGACAGAACTGAAAAAGCATATGCGAGCAAGGAAGCCTACAAACCTGACTCAGTTACACCAGTTCTGTCTGGAGGAATGGGCCAAATTGCCAGCAACTTATTAAAACATTTGACCCAAGTTAAACAATTTAAAAGGCAATGCTACCAAATACTAACAAAGTGTAAGTAAACCTCTGGCCCAATGGTAGTGATGAAAAAAATTTTTTTTTTTAAATAAAACATTCTTAAAATAAAATAGTGATCCTAATTGACCTAAGACAGGGAATGTTTTCAACGATTAAATGTCAGGAATTGTGAAAAACTGACTTTAAATGTATTTTGCTAAGGTTTATGTAAACTTCTGTCTTCAACTCTATATTAGAGATGCGCGGTTAGCAGTTACAGCCGCGGACTCCGCGGATAAACCGCGGATCGGGCGGATGACGTGACGAAATTTTTTTTTTAAATTAAATTCGGGCGGTTGAACCAATCAAATGAAAAATATATGTATACATTGTTAAATGTTGTTAGTTCTGAGAGCTTTCTAGTCTCGCAGCTGTCATCAGCAGCGCTTTGCCCAATCAGCGGATGGCGGGCGGGTGCGGTTTTGAAAATTGGTCAAAAACGTTGGTGCGGATGGATGGTGGACGGATGATGCGTTTTGTGATGCGGTTGCGGATGAAATAATAGCCCATCCGCGCATCTCTACTCTATATATCTTAATCCTCAATCTTTGTCATTGAGATACAGTCAAGATATTGAGACATTCTTCCATTTATATTCCCTCTCTTTTGTGAATATCGGACACAGATGTTATGGCCATTCACCGTGGAGAGTTTAGGGTCCCCTGGTACAGGATGTGTCTTGTTAAGCTCACCAGCCTTCAGAGCTTTCAAACTTTTTTCTTTTTTTCCATTGAAATGTCCTTTCTCCCAAACTTTTCCCACTGCCAAGTTTGATATATGTATAACATTTGCTACTTCCTTACAGTCTTACAATGAGAGTAGCTCTTCGATGAACACAAACTGTTTATATGATTCTATACGCAATATTCAAAATCTTCCGAAGTCATATAATAATTGATATTTGTTGAAAACTTCCCCTCCAATGGACTGTTAACCAAGGTTACTGGATCACTGCATTTAGTGTGCTGAACAAATCAATCAGACCAGTTTTGTGAACTGGATCAACCAATTCATTGAAAAGATCCAATTTAAAAGAACAATTCAACATCAAGTAGAGCTAAGACAGATGTCAATATTTTTAGCAAAAATCTCAAATTGTCCATACAGAAAACATTATACTGAAAAAGTAAAAGGCTGAAGTCAATACTTATTATACCTTCCCTACTCACTTTAAAATTATACAATCTTGTTATCCACAATCTTGTTATCCACATTTACAATCCTTTTAACAATTCATAAATGAATGAGAAATGTGACTATTTAACAGTACCGTACCAAAATCAACTTAATAAATACAAACAAAATGAACCACATATACCTTCACTTAAGCAACATAAACCTAGACATAACACCGCTTAGTAATGTACTTCAATCTATTTCTAGTAATTTCAATAATACTTAACAATCCAGTCTTTCATACTTTTTAAACCTAATTTTCTAAACCATATTTTATATTTATTGTTTTACACAATTTCAGTTCACATACAAGCTTATTCCACAATTCCATCCCCTTTATTGAAATGCATTTGTTTTTCAATTCAGTCCTAACTCTTTTTTTAAACATACATAATTCCCTTTAAATAATAATGACTTTCTCTTAACCAACTTTTTGTATATTTCTTGGTAATAAACAATTATTAGCTTTATACATTATCTGAACAATTGTATATTCTACAAGGTCATTAAATTTCAATGTATGTAATTTTACAAATAAATTATTTGATTATACTCTATAATGACTTCTACAAATAATTTGTATCGCTTTCTTTTGAAGAATAAAAATTTGTAGGCAGTTTCCCTTGTTTTTCCTAGATTTAAGGACAATATTTATATCAAATATTTTTTCACCTTTTAAAAAGTATATCAGCACCCAGACTCTCATATAAATTCAGCAGACATAGAATATAACACACAAGCCATATGTTCCACTTTTTTTTTATCTATAACTCATAAAAATGTAATGGCATCTACGCTAATATTATTCTATTCGTTTCTGTCTCAACCTCTGGATTAATATCCCGTGGTTACCAGAGACGGCCAGATCTAGCTCCATTCCTGCTTGGTGTCGGACTCGTAGTGATGACTAAATGCAGCAGGTGCCAGTCAGATATCACTTCAGTCTATTACAATGGACTTCAGGGAATTAACTGATGCCAACTCCAACCATAAGATATGGAATACTTCATATGCCATTGCCTGAACCTTGGACTTGGGATAGACCTCACCGAAATGACCTGCTGCGATGCACCTCACTGATCTCTGCTTCCATTACCTTGGTCTAATGATGGACTACACTCTTAAACTGGAATACATAGGCCTAGACTATCAATGAATTGCCAACAAAAGCCTTTATCAGCAAACTAACAAAGGACAATGTATTTATGTGAACTTCTGCCGTTACTCCAGGATGGACTTCAAAGATATTACTCAATCTTACAGTACACACAAAATCTTTATTGGGGGAACTGGCCCCCACAGTGAGCCTGGTTTCTCCCAAGGTTATTTTCTTATGAAGTTTTGTGTTCCTTGTCACAGTCACTTTGGCTTGCTAACTGTGGTTCTAAATACAATTATTTAACTATTTACTTTTATACATAATATACAATCATATTTAATCAAACTGCACAATGATGGCTCTAAGACATTATAGATAATACAGTTTAATTTTCTGTTAATGCATGATTTTCTGTAAAGCTGCTTTGAAACGATGTATATTGTGAAAAGCGCTATACAAAAATGACTTGACTGTCATTTTGCAGCGTCACAGCCCACCTTCATTATGTGGAAAGAGTGCCTGGGATTTTGTTCAAAAACCTTTCATGTTCCACAGAAGAAAGTAAGGTCTGGAACAAAATGAAGGTGAATAAATGACAGAAATGTTCATTTTTAGGTAAACTATTCCTCTAAACTCTTTATCGAGGTCAGATGGACGTGGAGTCTTTTATAAAAAAAAAAAAAAAAAAAAAAAAGTCAAGTCAAACATTAGGTCATGGAACGTTTTGTCTTCTATCCTGATGTCTGGTTATAGGCACCAACTTTCCCCAATTTAAGTTTCCATGCAAAAATATGAACTGGGAAAGGCCTTTGTGTGCTGAAGAGGGCTTAGTGATTTTTTTCATAGAAGAGTTCCAACTACAGAGTGCACATGTGTTTCCAATAAAATAGTCCAGTTCCAGTCCAAGGTTGGGCCCCCTCACCACTTTCAAAAAGAATCTGCGAAGGCACTATGGGCCAGCGACAAATGGGGAAAAAGTAGAACAGAAGTTGAGCAAAGAAAGGTTGGAGAAGCAAAGATATCATTGTGTGCAATCAGTAAAAACAGACTTTTGCTTGCATAGTATGAAATACCTAAAGCAGCGCTACTCGACATGCAGCCCGCGTTATGATATCATCATCAGAAATATATTTATCAGCAGCCTATCTAATCTGTATGAATTGAGGTGTCCATTTTCATGAGGATTTACAGTAGTTCTCTCTACATTGCTGAGTCACATTAGAGAGGGAACTGAACTGCAAGAGGACGTTACAAATAATATCTGAGCATGGCTGATGTTATGAGAGTGGTGGCCGGTCTGCACACGAGTTCATACACAGCGAATGTGTAATCACGCTTCAGTTACTCAACACGGTGCAAATATGTCCAATCTCTTGAATAGCTCAGAGATATGGGGGGGGCATGACTTCTGTTGCAGTGCTCCATGTTCTTCTATTCTAATCTTTTCTATTTGCAAAAGTAAATGTTTGGGAGTCTAACATTTATATTTCCTATTGACACACAAAAGCTGAAGATATAAATAACCATCTCAAGACAAATGCTTTTGTGAAACACCTTGTGCCTAAGACTTTTGCACAGTACCATACACACACACACACACACACACACACACACACACACACACACACACACACACACACACACACACACACACACACACAGATACAGCTTTGCGGCCCCTGACCTTTCCGAAGTTGAGTAGCCCTGACCTACAGCATCAAGACAAACACAGTAAAGTTAGTGTTGTTAGAGATTACCCTAAAAAATGACAAGTTTTAAACAATTTGTCTCAATAAATGAAACGTTTTCCTCACACATCCAATGACTTGGAATAAAGCACAAAAGTCATAGACTAGTTTTGTGATTCTTTTACGGTGCTTTTGGATCCTTTTTAAAGCTTTAAAACTCCAATTCCCATTCATTGTAATCGGAAAACAACAAGTAAATTCTTCAAAATTTCTAAATATTTGTTCTTCACAAGAAAAGTAATTTGGATTTGGCACAGTATGAGAGTGAGTAAATTATGGATGAACTTATCCTGTAAGAATATCAATTTCTTGCCATAACAACATGTCCTCTTATGTGCTTAAAAATGGCAACTGTTCAAAACTATAGGCCTACTGAGCGCTAGAAGAGTAATTTAACCTCCCTATGGAGGCAGCACCTAACAACTGCTCTCTCTGTTGGTGAGTGTTGGCCTCTACCTCTCTCAAACTCTCGTTGCTCTAGGGGCCACACCAGGGGAGCACATGTAATAGAGTCTTGGATCACAGTGGAAAAGGATGCTTGGGGAACATTGTATATACAGTGTAAGACTGTGATTTTCTTTGATGTCTGGGACTGTAGAGCAGTGCTAGGGTGTGTTCTCTTTACAGTGTTATATAAGAGAGAATGGGAGATTGTTACTTCTTGTAGGTGAAAGTCTTCATCTGTTAAACACCAATGTGGCGGAGTTGTGCCTGACAGTATAAGAATATATATCTCTTGCATTGAATTGCCAATTCATACACATCAAAGAGCCATCTGGAGATGCTTACAGCTAACCATTAAGTTTCTCTGGATTTACTATTTATAGGTATGCGTTTGAGTAAAATGTTATGGAGTAACATTTTTGTTTTATTCTATAAAGTACTGACAACATTTCTCCCAAATTCCAAATAAAAATATTGTTATTTAGACTAGAGCATTTATTTGCAGAAAATGAAGTTCAGAAATCAATATTTGGAGAAATTAACCCTGATATTCCATCACAGCTTTCATGCATCTTGGCATGTTCTCCACCAGTCTTTCACATTGCTGTTAGGTGACTTTATGCCACTCCTGGCGCCAAAACTCAAGCAGCTTGGCTTTGTTTGGTGGCTTGATAACCTTTGGTGGCAAGGTTATATTTTAAGTTGCTACGAATATATTGACATAACTTGCGCAGAAATATTCTATTCAAACTTTTAAAAGTAGTTGGTTTAAAAGAGAAAATTCATCATAGCAGCAGACAGTTCAGAAAAATGTCCACTATAGCGCCCTTTACGGCAACATTGAAACTGCAACAAATACTTGTGCTGTGTTACATATTGGGTCAGACATATTTTGCACTGCAATAACGCACGAAATAGAGCTTGCGTATCTAGAAGAGTCTACATTCAAGTACTCGCGTAGAGTACGATTCGTCCTTAACTGTGAATAATGACTTGCATTTCCATCTGTTACTCACACAAAGTCGTCATACGGCTTTAGAAGCATCAATTATAGCACACAACATAAGTCATATGAACTACTTAAAGTACTTTGTCATTTTAGAGCTTGACCAGGTCACTCTTCATTTCACTTCTATGGAAAAGAGTGGCCTAGAATATTCTTCAAAATTTCAAACTTTTTTGTTCTACATGAGATAAGATGTCATACGACCACATGAGGAGGAGTAAATGATGGCAGAATTTGCATTTGTGGGTGAATTATCCCTTTGGGAATTTCTGGTGTTTCTCTTTCTGGAGTGAACCACTCTGTGTAGGAACATGCAGAGGGGTGAATAAAGAAAAGAGAAGGTGAAAAAATATGGTGATCAGATTGATTTCATGGTATCAGGGAGAGCAGAAGAGAAAAAAGGGTTATGCAGAGAGAGCAAGATAACTCTGCCTCACTGATGACAGGTTGTTCTTGTGTAACTAGTCTACCTATCTTGGTCAGGTATTGAGAGCAGAACATGATCCCTCCCACGTCTGCCTAGCAGCACCCGTGTCTCAGAACAGTTCTCTGAATGGAGCAACTCATCTCAACATGGCCGCTTTGATGTGCGTTCACAAGCAGCCCGTGTCATTGCATTTGAAAGCTCTCATTTTCTGCGACACAGATACACAAGGTTGTGTTGCTCCTGGCGTTCTAGGTGCTGCCATGTGTTAATCTCAGAGGCCCGGTTCCGCATCAAGCTTCCTTCTCGTATGAGCCAGCTTTGAAGAGCTGTCTGATCAAACTGCTACTTAACAACCCACATATCACTGGGAGCCTTCTTAACTACTGCCGCTACAAATGGGTGTAACTTTACCCACCTTGACTACATTATCAGTGCTGGCAGGTGAAGAACTAATAACACAGACATCCTCGCAAAGACATTTACACAACAGAAGTACAAAACTACATATTTTCAAAATGAATTAGTTAGTCGGTAGCCTGAACAAATAGTTGACTAATCGGGTCAAGCACTGTATAATTAGGTTGGTTCAGGGTTCAAAGATTTTTTTAGTTTAGTATTAATTATACCTACATTTGTGCAAAAAAAACTTATCCAGACTAAAACGGCATACTTTCAGTAAAACACATTCGCTCTTCGTTCCTCACACATTACAATCTCATATCATCAAAATGCTTATATTAGCGCATCACAAGGTGATACATTTTAACGTTTGCTTTACATAACCAACTACATTTACAAGCTTGTTTGATCCCCATCAAATCTCGCGGTAGCTCAACTTAGCACTGCGAATGCGATGCATGGGGTACGAGTACCGTTGAACAAGCAAGTTGGCCGTAAGTGACCTGTTTTCTTCAGCAATTGCATATTTTATTTTATTTTAAGAAACTAAGTCAATCATAGTTTTGAATAACTAAGGATATACAATGCATAATTGCCAAAAAAAATAAAAAAATTCATACAATAAGATTCATTCAAAGGAGTACACTAAAGACAAAAGACAACTGGCTCTAACAAGGACAAAAAGAGATGCGGAAGGACAGATGTACATCTAAAGAAGAGGATAAGTACATCATAGTCTCTAGTATGAAAAATAGATGCCTCACATGTCCTCAGCTGACAGTTTCATTGTATTCTACCCGCTCAACACCAGTTTCATGTACAATAGTAAAGAGAAGCCTCAGGGGTGCAGGCCTTATGGGAAGAATGGCAAAAAAAAAAGCCACTTTTGAAACCGAAAAAAAAAAAAAAAAAGAAAATGTTATAGTGGGCTAAGAAACAGAGACATGGACAACAGAAAATTGGAAAAGAGCTTTTAAGCCCATTAAGCTTTTGTGGGATCACAAAAAAAAAAAATGCACAATTTCTAATCGTTTCATACACTAACCAGCAAAAACATCAACATCACTTTGTTCTTTCTTAAAGTACAAATACCTTTGTAGCTTTGGGCTGCCATCTGCTGCACCGCATCAGCTTGTCGTGTGTGTGTGTGTTTCTTGTGCCTTTCCTGACAGTAACCACCCTTGTGGTCTCCCAATATTATGCCAACTGGGTGAATTGGAAAGCATGCAAATTAGGCTTCTAATTTAAATGTTGCCTAATTTTAATATATCGGTTTCAAAAATATATAAATAAAATAACATGCCGATCAACAATATATAAATATTTTATGGCATCCCTACATAAAAACCTCATCTGTTTAGGAGAAAATGTAACATGCTTTTAACACCACACAGTGGATACTTTTTTCACATCTGTCTGAATGTGTATAGTAAACGGAAAATGTTATGCACTTATATAGCCTAACTTATACATGTTTTACCATGCAAAGAGTTTACCAGCTAAAGTAATCTTGTTGTTTGCATGCTAATTAAAACACAGTTTTAAAAACTATAATTGAAAAAACTTTAATTGTTGACACTAACCAACTAATCATTTGTTGGAAGACTAGACCATCATGGCATATGCATAATTTACAGCAAATCTTGTAAAGCAAATTAACGTTGAGACACAGCCGCCCTTTCAGCCTGTACTCGGGTCAAAACAAATGTGCCCGACAACAGTAAGGAGTCAGACACTAAAGTAATGAAATAACATTTGCTTTCACTGGCAGAAACCCAAATGATTATCCACAGTCTTACCTCATCACATACAGAGGTCTATAATTCACAGTGATAGATGCAGTGCATGTGAAAGGCTATGCAGCCTAATGCATTGCTAGATTTGTATGCTGTGCATCATCTGGAGATAATCAGAAAATTCCATGTGTCCTTTTAGATGATATATATCTAACTAACTTCTGCTCCCAGGTCTTAATGCTGTTGATATCATCAGCCACCTGCAAAAGTACACAAGGGCTGAAACACAGTGGTACTGACCACGGGTGGAATCAAACACAGTCTTGTTGAGCCATGAGGGCAACAAGGTCATTTAAGCAGATATCTCTGCAGTGAGAGCACCCTACTGACCATCAGGGACACAAGAGTATTTCTGTTTTTACCCTTAAACATCACAAATAAATATCCCTAAATTATCTTTTTGGCTATAAATTGGGAACTTTTCTTTAAATATTGCTGTTGTGATCCCCATGTCTGATGTAGTCTTTAAGAGCTAAAGGGATTGTTCACACAAAAATGAAAATTCAGTCATTTACTCACCCTCATGTTGTTCCAAACCCATCAGACTTTCTTACGTGGAACGCAAAATGTGGAAAGCCTCAGTCACCATTAACTTGAATTTAAATTTTATGAATAAAGATGAAAGCGAAAATTACTAAAACTAAAATAATGCTTAACATTACCTGCCTTAAGATGTCGTTTGGAACAAGAGGGTGAGGAAACAATGACAGATCATTTCTTTTTTGGGTATACTATCCCTTTAAGCGGTAAGTAGTTATTATTTATGGATCAGAACCAACATCCCATAAAAACTGATGAAACTCAAAAAAATATTTTTACGGTTATTGAACATCTCATAGGTTTAATAATGTTGAGCTAATGATGAGTTTAGTGCCTCTGCAGACACCATCGTGACCTGTAGCTGTCTGAAAAACTAACATCAGCTCTGTAAACACAGAACTTGAAAAAAACAAATCCAAAACTTGATACAGAAATCTAGATACATCAAAATCTATCATGAAGGTAGAGAGCAATATAATCACAGGAATTGTCAAACTACAATATTTCTAATAAAAACATTTTTTTTTACTATTTATTTTTTTTTATCTTGTGCATTTTTACAGCTACTGATGTATTTGATGTTTTTCCATAATTAATGGATTCATTTCAAGTATATAAACAAGTAGATATTTCAAGATTCATGAAATATCTATTTTTTTCCCCCATTTATTTTTAACTTATGCAAAGTTAGTTTTTTGTCTATGTAGGAGTAATATCAGAACAAGTGCAGCTTGTAGCATTCTGACTTTTTGGCCTTTAGACCTCTGAGTAACAAGGGGTCAGAATTAAACATATTAGAATTGTCTTTATATTTTGTGATTTCATGGACACGATAAAGCTAATCCACTTCATACCCCCAGGGTTATATATAGCACTACCTGTTTGCCTGTGAAAGCAGTGCATGTTGCATTAAATACTGGCTTCGGGTTTAAGCACAAACCTGCGCGACCTTGACAGAATTCTGCGTGGCACCTCCAGCATGGTATTCAACCTTGAATTTCTTGACCATCTCTTCAAACCTAGGGCATATTACAGAAAAAATACAAAGGTTACATATTGTAGATGGAAAATGAAGAAAATCTTTTAGAGATCAGCATTAATCAGGTCTACCAATAAATGACACCATTAGGTGGATTTACAGAATTGCACCCAACAACACTATGACTATTATTAGTCTAATGAGAAATTTAATTTTGTGTTAATAAACCGAATTAAACAATCTTTTTGCACACACACAAACAAAGAATAGAACAAAATAGACATAAAAAGGCGGGATCTTTGAAGACTGAAACATAAGTTGTTTTATTTTTTACACAGGCCTTGTCCAAAGTGCAATCGCAAGATCACAATATTACCCAGTGAAGATGCATTGAGAACAGGAAACCACAGACACTGTAAACAGGAAATGGAGGACTTGAAGCCTTGTGCCGCAGGGCAGTAAGCCTTCTGAGAGTGTGTGTGTGTACTGTACTTCTGCAAAAATCTCTCAGCATGTAGAGACATGCGTGCGCAAACACACACACACACACACACACACACACACACACACCAATTACCTGCCTGATGTCTGGACATTACTACAAAGAAAAGAATCCACCACAGACCTGTGTATGCAACAGATTTTAACAGCATGCAAATAGTCTGAGTCACTGAAGGGTGCGACCTCCCGCAGCTTATAGGGTGAATACACAAGCACGAAAACCAGATCATGCGCAGACATTTTTGTGCGAGCCACTCTTCAAATAGCATTGATTTTTGAGACTGATGTCTACTAAGAGATACACCTCTTAAGCATAAATGCATAGCACTCAAATATGAATATAAAAACTAAAGATGAAAAGGTATGAGAAATATTCATTAAGACCTTACTGACTAGATGAAACAATGATAAACATTAATTACACTGATTTAGGGCTGTCAAGATTCTGAAATGTGGTTGACGATTAAAATGTAAAATAAATAATTGTGTTTATGATAATTAATTGTCTGTTTTAGGGCTCTCGCGATCAAGAAGATTAATTGTCTGTTTTAGGGCTCTCGCGATCAAGAAGATTAATTGTCTGTTTTAGGGCTCTCGCGATCAAGACGATTAATTGTATGTTTTAGGGCTCTCGCGATCAAGACGATTAATTGTATGTTTTAGGGCTCTCGCGATCAAGACGATTAATTGTATGTTTTAGGGCTCTCGCGATCAAGACGATTAATTGTATGTTTTAGGGCTCTCGCGATCAAGACGATTAATTGTCTGTGTAAGGGGGTTCAGATGGGCGAGGAGGAGGCGAAAACCGGCTGGACGATATAAATAATAATTTTAATAGTAAACTTAAAACAAAGGACAAACACACACATGACGGACATGTCCGTAAATGATATCTCTCTCTCTCTCTCTCTCTCTCTCTCTCTCATCGCACCACCATCTACCATCGGCCTTTATCCTTCTCGGAGGCTTGATTAGCCTGATACGGGACCGGGTGTGTATCATCACGACCCGGCCCCGCCCTCCGCCCTGCCGCAGCCTGTTTTAGGGCTCTCGCAATCATGACGATTAATTGTCTGTTTTAGGGCTCTCCCAATCATGATGATTCATTTTCTAAGGGCTTTCATTATGACAATTAACTGTCTGTTTAAAGGGCTTTCACGATTATGACGATGTATTTATTTGAAATTATGATTTATTGTCCCACAAATCATAATTTTGATTATCATACTATTAAAATACTTTTAGAACTGTATGTGTGCTTTATAAACCTTTAGTAATTTATTCATCCTTAACTTTTACAGGATTTCCTTTAAGACTTTAAAATCTTAAGAATGACACTAAAAATAATAATTTACATCTCAAATATTTCACAATATAACACCCGTCTCTCTTTTTGGCCAAAGTTTGTCTTTGGTCCATTTTGTATTTCCACTGTTGATGTTGGAACCTAGCCAACCTGAATAGCTATAATATATGTATGCAATAGCAAAATATTGTTCTCAGCTACATGAAGACATTTCAGATTCAGTGTTTCTTCAATCATCTCTTTAAAAAAAATAAAGAGAGGCTCCTCCGTGTCACTGCATGTCATTAACACTGCGTATATACACACTCCACAATGACAAATAACATTTGCCATTGCTTGATTGTTAAAGTAAAAACAGAGCACTTTGCATTCACCAAAATCTTTATTTATATTTTTTCAGGAGTTTGCCACGAACCTCCGCAGATGGTGCGTGCATCACTGTGAGACAGTCAGAGTTCAATTGAATGAGACACTCAAACCTGCTGTTCATCACCTTATATGGAGAGTAAAATGTGATTGGAAATTAAAATGCATAATTTCAAATAACCACAGTTGGCTCAAATTAACGCGATCTAGGACTGGGCGATATGGCCTATAAATAATATGGCGATATTTTAGGCTATATCACAATACACAATTATATCTCGATATTTTGAAATCTCCTCTAAAGCACTTAATAAATGCACGATTTATCCCTTTGATGCATACAATCACACCAGTATGATGATTATTGTATCCCTTCAAAATATGTCTGCTTTAAAACATTCTTGTTTATATTCATTAGTGGTTTCTATTGGAACCATTTTAAATGTGGGTGCAAAAAGGGGGAAATTACAACCAAGTTAAATTTAACAAAACATTATTTATTCAAACCAGGCAATTGCACACATAGGCTTTTAACAGCTGTTAAATGAAAATGAACAATGACATGATGAAGGCCTACATACTGTTGCCTAGTTCTACAGAGCTCAAGCTCAACCAAGACCCTTAACAGAGCTCAAAGCAACAAAAGTACATTCAACAAGAACATTCCTGTGTGTTTCAACATTCCTGTGTGTTTGTAACAACCAGTCAGTACCAACAGGTTGTCTAGATGTTTAGTGCCAAAAACACAAGCCTATCAACGGCTTCTAGCTTGAGATGCTCGGTGTCATGTAACTATACTCCCACTGATACTAAATACCCTTTCCGATGGGGAACTGGTGGCGGGCACACACAGATACTTTTTGGCCAGATTTTTTAGGTTTGGGAACATTTCCTTGTGGTCCTTCCACCATTGCAGGGGATCGGATTCACTCTCAGCGCCAACAGACTGCAAGTAGGCAGACAACTCTGTTTTAATCCGTTCTCTCTGAGATGGTGTGGCAGAGGATGGTGTTGACCTTTTGAAGAAGCTTCCTAGGGTTTTTTTTTTTTTTTGGTGGCTCTGGCTCTAATACTGTTGGTGCTTCAAGGCTGTGAAGCAGCAGACTCAACTGTGCCCTGGTCAGACAGCATTGCCTCCATCTCCGATATGGCTTTGTCCGATATGGCTTTGCACTTGATTTCCTCCAACTTTTCTTCTGCAATGTATGTTGTTTTGAACCTGGAATCCACTAACGATGTCATGTCCAGCAGGTCATGGGCAGCAGGGTCAGCAAATTCCTCCCTCGGGTAATCCAGGATGGAGACTTTGATAGACTGGGTCAGTGCAGTGTCATCCTCCTGAATTGTCAAGATGCTGGAGTGGAAGAGATGAAGCACGGGCTTGACATAGGACACTGTGACGTAGTCCTCACCTGATAGAGCATCTGTGAATTCCAAAAGGGGTTTAAGAGCCTTGTGCAGTGACTCAATGTCTTGCCAGGTCAGAACGAGATGCCGTGTTTTTTTTTGTCTGTGGCCAAGACTTGAGAACTGGCTTGCTCCTGCTCCAGAACCCGTGCAATCATCTTCTGTAGGGATCCCCACCTGGTAGGAGACTCGCTGATCAGCAGGGATATTTAGCTCTTTCTGCGCTGTGGCCAGGTCTCTCCTTCTCTTCCAACTGAACGAGAAGCTGCTCACAACCTTCTTGCAAACAGCAACAGCACGCTCAATACGGGAGTCTTTCATGCTTCTCTCTGACAATAAAAACAAACATTTAAAATGTTATGATAATTGTAAAGAAATCCAACAATTCAGTCACTAAGCCTAACACCAAAAATAATTTTGGCAATTATTTTGTATATATTTTCTACAGATCTGTCAGATTTTAAATCCACTTTATTCATAATTTTCTGGCAATATATGCTTTAGCCTATATATTTTTGATAAATACATAATACGCATGCACCCGCACACACAGTTTTTAATTGAATGAAACAATTATGAAGTGCTCTCTTATTGTTTACTAGTAGGCTGTTATAACATTTCTGATAATAAAAATAATTTTTATTCTACTGGGGGAGACAAAAACTCACCAATCACAAGGTGCAGCCGATGGCCAAAACACTTATTCTTGTCCACTTATTCAGGCTCACAGCTTTGATTATATTTGTCCCGTTAGCGGTGATGCACACTAGACAAGCTTCTGCTAAGTTCCATGACACGAGAGCATCTTGCAAGCCTTGTGCAATGATCTTGGCTGTATGATCCTCTGGGAAAAAGCTTGTTTGAAGGCACAAACTCTTCAACTCCCAATTATCGATGTAATGTACAGTGAAACTCAGATATGGCTCACACGTACTGCTGGACCACAAATCGTTAGTTGTGGAGAAGTGGGCAACATGTTAGCTGGTAGCCAACCTTTCTCTGACTGAAATAGAAAGCTCTACCAGAGTTATACCTGCAAAATATATGTCATAATATATTTATAATATAATATATTCATATTTTGAATCAAGTGTCTTAATGAGTTTTTTGAATCCAGACTTTTCTACAACACTAACTGGGGCCATGTCTTTGGCCATTTTGGACATTTTTTTGTCATATGGTATTGATTTGGAAAACGAAGAAGCCAGGGTCATTTCCTTCTGGGCTGGTTGCTTTGGCATTTTATTTGGTGTGGGTGGAGATGTGGACATGCAGAGATTCATGCATTCTTCTTTTTTTTTTTAGTGGGTGGCATTTCAAATGGTGAAACAAATTTGTGGTACTGCTACCTTTTGTGGCAATGGTTTTCCTGCATATTTTGCAGATAACTGTTGTTTGTTCAACATCATCTTTGCAAAATCCAAACCACTGCAAGACAATGGGCGGGGGTGAGCACATGTGTGGTAGGTTTTTTTTTCTTTTTGTGTCTGTGAGAGGGAGCAGCTTACATTACTTAACAATTTGTACTCGATGTTCGCAAAATAGCAATTTACTACATAGTGAGCAGAACAAGCTGCGATAAATTGAGTATATTCGATATATTGCCCACCCCTACCACAATCAGGTGATTATTTAATAATCGCGACAGGCCTACACTGATTTTAAATTATATTTTCATGAAGCAAACATAGGGGCAACTGTTACTAAGGGAAGTGAAATCTATTTGGCTCCAAAAGCACATTGTAAGTGAAAATTGCAGGTAGATTTGCAAAAACTATTTGCTGACATATAAATTCAAATTTACAAATAAATTCCAGTGGTAATACATAAGATCAAGCCATATATTAATATGCATGACTTAAAGCAACATATTAATAAACACTGATGTTTTTACAGATGTTATCGTGGGTAATTTTTTTATTTTTGCATTAAAATATATTAAAAATATTTTTATTTTTTTAAAAAAATATATTTTTGCAATAACTATAATTTCACATTTTCTGAAGAAAACAGCACTATGCTAGGATGTTAAGGGTTGTTTCCAGAGATTTGCCAGAGTTTTTACAAGATGTTCAGAGAGGCTTAATCATTAATTGCATTATTTAGTATGACACATAACAAACAAGGCTATAGACAAGGTAGTCAAGTGCCCAAGCATGGAAATGCACCCTGATAATTACAAGGAAAATTACTCGCATCTCTGACACTATCAATAAAAATACCATGCAAGTGCCAATTGTGATCCCATGAACTCTGAGAAAGGCATTGATGACACTGATGTACCAGGCCTACAGAGACACTTGTGTACAAAAGACAGCAAAGTGACTCATGAAAAGCTTATGATGTTCCATTAGCAGAGTGGCCCACGGGCACTGAATGAGCCACCCCGGTTCCCAGTGTTTCCTCTGGGAGGAGGGTCAGCTCTCCTTCTGATCTGTGACACTGTCAGAGAGGAAAAGCCCGTCAAGCAACACTTCATATTCAGCCAAGGACCAGGAAGGAACAGCAGGGGGGCCGGCTTTAGCGAGAAGGGATCTCACATAACTACACATTTAAGTACTTCCTTCAGCAACAGGAGCTCTGCTCACTTGGCAACAAAAGGCCCAGGCTGGAGATGGCTGGCATGTAGCGGCTCTTCAAGATGCTGCCCAACAACAAATGTGCCTCTTTCTCAGTGAAGCTCATCTTCAGCCCTTTGAAGCTTTTGTAAACAGTGGAGTGACACCTTCTGAGAGCACAATCACATGCACCTTACTTGTGCAATGCTTCTTAAGCCTAAAAAAAAAAAAAAAGTATAAAAAAAGGAACAATATTGTAAACTCGAAGATCGCAGACAGTTGCATGATTGTTCTTTTTAATCTCTGGATGTTATTGGCATTAAAATTCATATTTAATCTTGACAAACTATAATCATTAGAAAGGCGTAAGACTCCAGCTTCTGTTTTATAACAGAATTGTCAAAAGTAATTTAAAATGAGTAAGAGTAGTTACATCAAATATGTGAAATAAAAATGGGAGATATATACATTTAGAATGCTAAGGAGTTTTTTCTTTTTAATGATTAAGATTTAAAGACCCCTAGATATTCATTTACTTTTTGCGGTTTTTATACCATGTCTATTAGCTTTAAAGCAATCTATAGGCTTGCGTACTCCTTTCGCAAAAATATAAATTTATATTAATTCATAGTTTTTTGCTTCCATTAAAAAGACATATTTTTGACCAATGAAATGTTTTCTCAACTGATTGGCAAGTTGCAAAGTTTTGTTCATAGACAATCCCTACGACATATCTAGGGCCCAATGACTTCATGGACGTAACCGTGGAATCCAGTCATAAAAACAGAACTATAACGTGTGGAAGTATTTGGGATAAAATTCATGTATTAATGCTCAATTAATCAAATTAAAATTGTGATATGCCCTAGTGTGATCATTAAGTCAGAAAAGGCTGCGGTTTAATTAAATAAAGCAACAGACTGAACGTGCTGTGTGTTTCAAAGAAATGCGTGAAGCCGGCCACTCATACACTGATGACATATCATCATAAGCATCACGTGCATTAACTTTAAAGCTCGCACCACATGCAGACTATACATTTATATAATTAAATTGCAGCCTTTTGCTGTTAAATAAGCTCATTTAAGCCACATAGTGAACTCCTTATCTGGAGGTGTGAAGCTGTCGTCCAAACCATACAAACTTAAGTTCTTCATTCGGCATTCCGGAAAATAAAAGCTCAACTTAACTAGACACGTGAAAATGAAGACATTGCGACAGAAATATACTACTATGCTACTTTTATATAAATCATAAATTCCATTACATTAAAGAAATCTATAACAAGCATGAATGCTGTTGTACTGAATACAATTTTCATTAATGCTTTCATTAATACTGTGATACTCAAATGTATGTGAAATGTATTTGACTAAAAAAAAAAAAAAAAAAAAAAATTAACTTTTTTGGATTCTGCTGTGAGGATCTGTATAGAAGCACTACATATGATCAAAATAATGTAATGATAGGTTTAAAAGTAATTCATTCTATGAATTAGGTTAAAACACAGAATTCAGAAATTTTTTAAATGGAAAACAAAGAATTTGGGGGAAAAAATAAACTAAAAGGAAATGTGTCAACAAAAAAAGAAAAAAAAGAAACTGTGCTCAAGCAATTTCATGGTAATCATTCAACAAAACAGAACCAAATGGAGATTTGTTCAACAGTTAAAACTTGATTTAAATCTGCAAACAAAGTTTTGTTTTTTTTTACAAAAGTTTACTTAAACATGCTGTCCATTTATAAATATCTTGGTATAAAGGTCATAACAATTAAAGAAGTTTCCAACATTCCAGTGCCGCCTGGGTCAGAGGGCGACAGCGCCCCCTGTCTTGAGCATGGGACCCCAATGTATGTAGCGTGGGAACAATATACACACTTCTTCAGCCTAGGAAAAAAAATACTAACCATTTTGACCACAGTGCGTGGGACAGAGCTAAGCAAGTCAAACCACAACCATATGCACACACGCGCGCACACGCACACACACACACAAAAACCTCTTGTACTTTGTGCCAGAGGGCCCATTTCAGGCCCTAACACATCTTAGTTAGAGCCTAAAATGGGTCAGGAGCAGAATTCTGGATGGGAGAGCTGCCACACCACCTTGGTGTAGGGTTACAGAGCAGGGTTGACGACTAAAACACACACACACACACACACACACACACACACACACACACACACAACCCCTCCAAGATACTGCACACATAGGCCATGTTCAGAATAGCATACTTCCATACTTCACTTACTATTACTGTAGTATATGCTATAGTATGTATGCTGTGAACAGTAAGCTAATTTTCTGTCTATAGGAGAACTCAACTTAAAATTCCTTTCCCACAGTGATCAAAATAAACTTCCGTTATTACTACTTTTTCACAAATTATGTATTTTTATATATTCGATAAAAATACATGTTTTTTTTAATCTTGATACAGTAACCAGAAGGGGGGGGGGGGGGGGGGGGGGGGGGGGGAATAAAAATAAAAATCAAATTTTCCTTAAGGTGTACCTTTAGCGCTGTTGTACCCTACTCACAATTCCATTCCAAACCAAACCATACACTGTAAAAACATTCCCAAAATAAAAATAAAATATGGAAAGTGTGTGTGCATTATAGCATTGCTCCGCATACTGCTTACAGATAATAATAATAAAACCATTTAATATAACATAATTGTTATGAGTATTATTGCTACTTTTTGAATATTACATATTTATACAGTAGATATATTTTTCAGTCTTCAATTTCACACATCCATTTGAATAGAGCTTTCATGTTAGTGGGACTTTTATTTTGACAGACCTTTGAGTTCTTCCTGTTTTTACGGGTTATTTATATCAAGCTTCCCATTAAATCTGGGATAATCCCGTCGCAACTCTGGAGCTGAAATCTTCGAGCTGCACTCCAGGAGTTCATTTAAGCGTTAACAACCGTTTATACTCCAAACACACTGCATGAAAATTAAGAACCAGCAGTGTGTTTTGAGTTTGTGTGCGTGTATGTGTGTGGGATTCAAATGACAGAGCAGAGTGGCACCTCGTTCATTCTGTAGCATGCAGTACATGTAACTGTATATTATGTAATTAAATTACATCCTTCAGCTGTTTAATGATCACACTTGGCCATATCCAGAGGTTTTATTATTTTATTTTCAAATTGTCATTGATTTCATCTCAAATTTGTCACACATCATAGCAATTTGGTTATGACAGCATACTGTAATTGTACTGAAATTAGCAACAAGATGATACCGTTAAAATTTTTTGGTATTGCGATACTTTGTTAGTACTGGGAAACCGTGCAACACTAGTGCATAATTGACTGAAAGAAGGCAAAATTCAGAGCTGCTTACCAGCTCAGCAAAGAAAAAAAGTTGTCCACCTCCCAGCAGGAAGCAACACCACCAATGCTCAATATTGACGGCGGTTTTATTAACTGTATAGTAGCTTGACTAGAAGCAGCTGATTCGGCTACATAAGCAGTTCACACAAACAAACAGTAAGCCTGCAGGGAGAGGCAGGGACTGTTCATCAATGGCCACAGGCAAACACTCCTCACACAGCCTTGTGTCTAGGCACTTCATGAACAACATAAAAGCGGCACTCCAGTCAGATTGTAATAAAAAACACAATCAATTGTGTGAAACCTCTTATTGCAGAAATGTAAATTGGGCAGCAGTGAAGTGGTGACAAAGGGAGTAAGTGGTGCAGTGGGAGGTGGTGTGGATCAAGGGACAGAAACGGATTTGAAGTTGTGTATATGCAGTTGTTGCACCTCGGGAAGAGGTTTATATTAAAGCATCACAAGGTCCTGAATGTAAAAAAAAGAAAAAAAAGCTTATTTTAAGGGGTAATAAAAATTCAAGATCCAACTATATTGTACTACAAAAAACAAAAAGCAACTATGTCAAGACTGAATCTTTTATTTTTACTGTCCAGCCAAATGTGTATTATCAATGATCCAACTCTATGTGTGTGTATATATATATATACACACACACATACATACACATATATATATATATATACACACACTATATATATATATATATATATATATATATATATATATATATATATATATATATATATATATATATATATATATATATATATATATATATTAGGGGTGTCCATGCTTAACCGATTAACCGTTAAAAATTAATAAACCGTTAAAAAACCGAGTGAAACATTTTGCTCGGTTAAGTGGCGTCAATGGCGTGCATTGAATTTAGTTGTAATACATTTTTGCACCACCAGAGACTGCCAGACATTTGTAATGTCCACAAGAAGTAGTCTTGACCAGTTTTCTAATATGAAGCGGGCAAAGAAAAGCACAGCGTGGGAGCACTTTAAAATCGAGAATGACGGGGCAAAATGCAAGTATTGCAATGCAGTGCTTAGATATACTTCAAGTACAACCTCGTTGTTGTACCATCTCAACAGCCAACACCCGGGCACACCAGGGATGGAAATTAGCACCAGCCAAATGCGGGTGATTTTGTGTTGTGGCGGGTAAACTCGCTTCACCTACCGGCCACCGTGGCGGGTAAATAAAAATAGCATCATGCGACGTTCGTCTGTTAAAGGACAAATTAGTTTGAATAAACGAGGAGACACTGATTAGCAAGACAACTCAGTGAATGTGCTTTCCATTAAATGAATCACACACACACAGTAAACAAATCCTTAACAAAAAAACAGGGCTATTCTGGTGGGTGCGGTGACGGCGTGGCACTGCCAATAAAGCTCCTAAAATCTGTCACAAAGAACCGGCAAAAGTAATGATTATGAATATGTAAAATATAGCAAGGAGATATTTTAATTATTTATTAATAAACAAGTCTTTTCTTTGTCCGTGTCATTTGCAAAGATGAAGTTGACGATGCTGACTCGCGGTCTTCGCAGTAACGCACCAGAGAGAAATGCACATTTCTTACGGATTACATAAGCAGAGAGCAGTCTGTGTCTGTTTTCTTTAGTTTTGAATTATTTGTGAGGCAAGGCTACCTTATACACTGAGTTTCGGTTCATTTATGAGACGAGCTCCAGTTCACGCGCCGGCGCCTCCGCTTTGTGATTATATCGTCTGCTATATTTAATTCTTATTTATTAAATCCAGGCAATTGGTTGATGAAACATTGATTAAAATTAAGACACAATTAATACAAAACAAAATTCACTTTAAAGAAAGGTTTTGTGCTTTCTGTTTGATGTCTCTGTGGAAGTTTTAAAGCATCTTTCAGTGCCGCTTTCAGAGCGCTCACGTCCGTAACATTGTGTTTTCCTCGTATGCGAACTGAAATGAATATCAGTTCATGGATTGTGTGTGTAGGCTATAAGAGAGAAAGAGAAAATGCCAGTATTTCATTGAGACTTGAGATTAAATAAACGGCTTAAGTATTGTAGATCTTGTAGTATTAATTTTCACATGCATTTACACATTGTCGGTTAAAAACAAGAAAGTGGCTGGTAAAAACATTGAGTGGCTGGTAGATTTTGAAATCCACAGTGGCCGGTGGACAAAAGTTAATTTCCATCCCTGGCGCACACTATGGTTAACCGAGTATTAACCGTTAAGGGCCTCGGTTAACGGTTAATGAAAAACTTGAAAACGTGCAGCCCTAATATATATATATATATATATATATATATATATATATATATATATATATATATATATATATATATATATATATACACACACACACACATATACATATATATACACACATATACATATATACACATACACACACACACACACAAGTTTTAGTGGTTTGAGTGAACCACACTTTTATATCCAGTTTCCCTTTCAAAAGAGTTTATAGATAGTACATGTTACATCCTGCTTAAATGTCCCTGTTTGTTTGGACAATCTTATTTTCATGAAAATTTGTATGTTCTTATTTATTGTTCTATTACATTTAGGTGTAATATTGAGAAAATAACAAGTTTGCAGTAATGCAAAGATATTATTTAATTTTGTAAAAATATTTTAATTTGAAAACACTGTGCATTTATAGTTGGTGTTGCTAGTTTGTATGTTTGAGTTGAAAAAAACACACATTTCAGCATTATCAGTAATCTATTTGTGCATTTTCCTTGATAACCAAGCAAGTTGACCCATGATACCATTTGTTTATTATAAATCGCAAATCGCAATATTAACCTCAATAATCGCAATATGACATTTTTCCCAAATCGTGCAGCCCTATTATATATATTATTTCTATTCTTACAATCAACAACCTAAAGTAAATAGCTTTATAGTATCACTTTTTACTCAATTGCATCATTCACAATGCAACATGGGATTGTAGTGTCCTCATGAAAGACGGTAAGTACACAGTCTTGTTTCATTGCTTTGTCTGATTTTCAAACCTTTTGCCTCAAATTAAAGTTTGTCATGTTATGATTTACCTCAGCGCTGGTTGGTTTGGTTAATGGTTTACAACTCAAGGATTTTATGAAAAATCTTTGGGAAAAATACTTCTGGAACCCAGACAGCTGAATAAGTGGGTAGGCACTGTTGCACTATTTGCTATGCACAAATTGTTTCACTGACTTAATGTTTTTAGTGGAGGTGTGATGAATAATGTAATGGTGGACAGAATATTGTTGCATAATACTGGTTGCATAAAATACTTTGAATAGGCAAAACACACTGAAAAGGCTACTTTAAAACTACTACTACTGATGTTTAAATCAGTTTGTAAGCATGTGTGTTTTGGTGTGCAGTGTGTTTGACTAGCCAACATCGAATACATATAAATAATTTAAATAAGAAACTTTGGACTATAAGACGCAGGAACTTTCAAATAAAATACAAAAACACAAAACATTCCGGAAAAAAAACTAAACACGTCCTGATCCCACCAATATCCTTTCTCTCTCACCATCATTTGTCCTCTAGCTTGTTTCATTTCAATAAAAGCAGCTTAAAGCCTTGCATGAGTCATGACACAATAGGTTGCACAAATGTGAAGGACATAAGGGACCCGTTTTTGAGTCTGGCCTGTGTCAAATTATAGGCCTATACTGAACAATAAATAAACACAATAAAAAAAGAAAAGGAATTAATATAGAAAAACACATTATTCCTTCAATAATAATATGTAGCAATCAAGTGACTAGTAAATTTAAACCACAGGATTAATGGTGAATCAAACCATTTCATTCAAACAGAGCACAAGGATAACATTCCCTCCCCCCACACCATGAATCAAATGTTAACTTGTGAAGAGAAGGGCAAAGTGAGGAATTTCAAACTGCACTCTTTGTAATGCCTCACCAAAAATGTTACAAGAGCTGAAATTAATGCACTTAAGCATCACATTGATAAAACCAGAGGGCAATATGTCTCACATACGCTTGTGGTTAGATATATTAAAGCAATATGAGAGCAGAATAACTATTAAGGATGGAAAATTAGCATTGGTAATAATACGATTTTTCAGTTAAAAGAATAAACTATTGATGATCCTGATTTTGTTTTCATAGTGAGCACTAAAGCAAAAGATGGGCACAAATAAACAAAAACAAAATGATGAAAAAAGAGGGAGGGATGAAGGGAAATAAGTATACAGGATTGCAGGGAGTAGTCAAAGATAAAAGGTGGAGAGAGAGAGAGACATACAATGATGCTAACAAAACCAGGTCAAGTCTTTAGAAATGTTCTAGGTGGAGCTTTGAAGCACAACAGTCGCAGTTAATTAGATCCAGAATATCCTTCTCCACTCTAATAACATTGTTTTTGTCAATTGCACTGGATACAATTAATCAAGAACAATGAGACAGCTCACTCTAAATACTGAAGTGAGAATATCTGCACTGCCAGACACTACGTTTCCATCCAAGTCGTTTTTGCAAAAAAGATTTAGCAAATCAAAATAAAGCTGATGGAAATGCAAATTAATCGCTAAAAAGCGTCAACATAATATTTTTCCATTTAACTCTAGCGCATAAACTATGTAGATACTTTAAAGGTCGTGAAAAACTGGTTTGGAAACACTTTGTCATGAAAATTGGCATTAACGCAAAAATGTAGTTACAATTTACCCCAATCATTAGCCTGTGTTAAATCATGACAATGGTATACATCCTTGAAAGCCAATCAATTTATTGTATGTGATTATGGAGTGATCTTAATGGCATATAGATCTATGCTGCAAACATGACACTTCCAGGAGTGCCAACACAAATATCTTGTGTCATACTCATCGACAAATGCACGAAGAACAAATGAACAGCCACTATTTGTGACTAATTGCTGTAGCCATAAGTTTATTTATTAATGTTTCTTTTCCACACCATTCAAAGTAATAGATGCCATTCATGGAAAAACACATTGCTGTGCACAAAGATGATTTAAATTAAAAATAAATGCACAATAGGAGAAAAACATGTGTACTGTTTTGGAACACTAACATATAGCCCAATTCTATAAAATTATTGTTTATACATTTTAAAAAACACCAGCAAAGTTCCCTGTATTAAATTAGGCTAAATAAATTACCAAATGAATAAAGCGTTAAAAAAAATTAAATACAATACCAAATGAATAAAGCGTTAAAAAAAATTAAATAAAATACCAAATGAAAAAAAAAGTTTAGACATGCCTTTTCTTTACGCAAACTTAAATTAGCTTTACACTGTTCTGCAGATGAAAAAAAAGTCAGCAGAATGACACTCAAAATGTTTTCAGAACTTTTTTCAAGACTATAAACTAATCAAAACTATTTGTCCAATGTGGAGTTAACTTTCAGAAAACAAGCTTTTGAACATTTTAAAACTTTTAAATCTAACCTTCTTTACCTCGGATCACATTTGCTGAGCTTCTTCAGAAAACGTAAATAGCATTATGACGCTAAATTAATTTTAGATGACAATCAAGTTCAGTTGGCCATTTCTGGACAAATATGCGGGACATAATGCAGTTGTGATGGCAATGCTTTAGATGATTGTTCAAAATAGCCTATTGAATATCAGAAATAAAATCATATGTAAACCCTAATATTACACTGCATAAATTGTTCTTTAATAGCTGTGCACACAGCATATACATATCGACTGATGGTCCTTATACTAAGACCGTAAGTTTCTCCACTACTTGGTGCAGGTTGCCAGCTTGAACAGGGCCATGACAATTCGCTTTCGGGTCGGAACTGGTGGCAACCTGCGATAGGCGAAACATCAGGATCAATATTCAAGTCCTAAAGTCCATTTTCACTATCGATAACAAAATAGCGTGAAAAGTGGATGGAAACTAGGATACTGTTTGCAAAGAAGACCTCTAATGAAGGAAGAATATGGCTACTAATGCAGGCCATATATTAAACTAAGCAGAAGTTTATATATTTAACTGTGTGACACCATACACGCCAAACAATATCAACAAGCACTTAAATACTCATTAGCAGGCCGTTATAAAACTCATTCAGATAGCGAGAGATAGAGATGAGAAGTTTGAAGGAAGAGACAGAGGAAGCGTTGTAAATAAAACAAGTCGGGCTGTATGAGAGTCAATGTCTGAGCTCACAGACGTACATCTCTCAATGATTCATGAAGCTCCTTTGGACTGTTTTATGATGAATGGTTCAGTAGTGTTTTGGGAGTGTGTTGATCAACTCTACAATCACACCCAATCCACAATTCCTCTCCAGGCATCTTTGTATTCATATTGCTGATGCCAAGATGTCCACAGATAAGAATGTGCTGCACACCAGAGAGGACAGCTGACAAATAAATAAGCCTTTTTGTCTGTAAACAAGGTTTTACACAAGTCCAGAGCTCCGTGAGAAATCAATGGAAAACACTCAAGGGTGTAAGCGGAGGGGATCATAAAAGAGCAGAAACACTTTTCTAGGAACAGTTTGTTTGCGAGTAATCACCCCACTGAATAATAATGTGTGTGTTAGAGTTGTGCCAAAACCAAGACTCAAAAATAAGGATATTTTTATTCTGTAGATCAGATTTTTACTTGCCCTGCCAAAATTCTATTTGTACTGGTCTTACTACAAAAAATATTATTTTACATCTGTAATGTAACAACTATAAATGTAAACACTTTTCAAAAAAAATATGGCATCTGATGAAATACATTACCAAATTATGCATAAAAAAAAAAATCAGTTTGTATATCCTAAAATTCAGTATTCTATGTATTATTGGCCGATAACCTGGAAAATTCAAATATTATTAATGCGCTGATAACAGAATTACTTTCTTGATAATTGTTATGATTTATTTGCGAGACAAGATCATGTCGCTCTGTGAGGATTAGTTCAACATATCTACACCTTGTTACGTTGTTTTGGGGCTGGTTTTAGTCAAGCTGCTGTATCAACATGCCATTAGCCATATTCAAAATCCCAATAAAAACATGTATGTATGTATGTATGTATGTATGCATGTTGCATGGGATAATTATTTTCACATATTACTTCATGAAACAAACAGAATGAGTGAACTAGCACATTGTGACTTACAGAACAGCATTGTGATTAAAACAAGTCCAAACACAATCTACAACAGAACATTTCTCTTGAAATAATTCTCACAGTGACTCGAGATTGCTAAACACACTAGTTTGTAAGTGAATCAAATGTGTGTATTTTACGAGTTGAATTTTATAACGTTATGACTAATGTATGATGTTACCTACTCCCATTATGATTGTTGTGTTCACATTTCATGCGTTATACAGTGGAACTGTCACAGATGAGTGCTCTAACAAGCATTTGTGAATGAGACAAGCAGAAGCAGAGTGCATGCACATGACACAAACCACTACTGAACTTGCTGTCTGGCTGCTAACATAAATATTATACCATGTATACAGAGATAAGGGTATGTATTGTATATTTTGTTGTTTAATGTTTGTTACATGTAGTTTATCACTTCATTGTTATTTAATGCATTATTACATCTGTTTGAAGTCCATTATACACTCTTTGTTAGCAAATCATCAGGATTACCATAAACACTCATAAACGGGCACCATACACTTTATGCAAGTGCATTGTCATTTATTTGTCATTCAAATCAGCATACATTTTTCTGGTTAATGTAACAAACAAACCTTAAATAGCAGCAAGTCCACATCCCAAGCTTTTACGAGAAGCTTATAATGAATTAGACAACCGTTCCATGTTAAAGGATCAAAAAAAATTATAATGATGATCCGTTACTGGTATCGGCCACAATGAGCTGTGAATTATCTGTATCGGCCCAGAAATTTCATCTTGGTGCATCCCTATAAAAAGTGTCACCCTTTCTAATTTTTCAGTTTCCGCAGTTACTCCATTTTTTTCTCCATACACCAAGCAGCAAACTCTAAAAAACAAAATAAATAAAAACAAGCCAGATAATGTTACACTAGTAACCATTTACATCAGCAAAATTTACCCTCATAAAAGTGACCATTTCACCAAGTGGTCCAAATGCTTTCAAACCCAAGTCCCTACTTATTGTTGAGCATGGAACATGTTTAGACACTGTGCAAAACTCTGCAATAGTTGCTGTAGTGAAGTTTCAGTGGAAATCTAAATTAAACTTTTATCAAATGGGAAGTTACCCTTAAAAACACACTGTGTTTGTAAAAGTGACCTGAAAGTTGTTAAGGTTTGCTAGTGCAGAGTGAATGTCAGAGATGCTATATTCCTGCAGTGAATCTCAGGAGAGACCATCTGTGCCGGGATGCACAGGGATTAGGTACATGTCTATACAGTACCAGCCTTTCTATTAAAGATTTATATAGAATCTGTTAGAGCTATTGACATACAAGTGTGGCCTCAGAAAGAGTTGCCTTGTTTTCCCATTTGAAATCATGGCAAGTGGTTGGGATTCACTGTCGAACAAATTCTGCAGAGGCTGAATCTAGAGCAATCCAACACATGTCCACACACACACACACACAAATACAGACACCTACACAGACAAACAGACACACACTCACACAAAAAAAAAAAAAAAACAGCACACAGACACTGTCAGGATTAATGGCAGTGAACAAATTTAACCTGCTGTGGGGTGGTCGTGAAAATTCCAGATAAACTTTTGACTGCCAAGCACGTCTGAATTATGAAGTGAAATAGATGGGTTCATTTATTTGGAAATGCACATACCAGGTGGCAAGAGCATGGGACATTATTAATGTAGCTGTCATGTAAATTCCACATAAACACAGGAACAGGAGGAAATGTACAATTTACAAGCATCTTACTGACCAAATTCACAAAGCAGCCATTCATTCGCCAGGGCTGTGCGTTTAAATAGAAACAAGGTGGTCAATGATTGCACGTCATCGTTAGTCTCTCAATAAACAAGTGAATTATACAGGCCTGTCACAAAACTGACCTGCGGTTTTGATTTAACATGAGAAATGTACACTTAACAGACAAAAAAACAAATAAGTCAACTTTTGCATTTAATGCCAGTTTTGTGGTTGCATCCGCTAAAAATTGGGCACATTTAGAGGAGCTAAATTATATGCACTATATGCAGAAAACAGTGTATCCAGGGTCCAAAAATTTTGCTACATCTGCCAATTCAATGCAAGTTCAGACGACAGCATTGTGGTACATTGTTAATTATCACAAAAATGAATTTCGCTTGTGAAATTTTACCAGGCATAAACATTTCTAATTGGACATGTAACTGTTTTTTGCATTCATATATAGAGCCTTCTGAAAATGGGATTAATTAGCTGTTTTTTCCTTGAATACCAAAGAGTCGAGTCTCTCTGTATCTTGGACTGCACAAAAATTTGAAGACACAAGATCAAGATTTTGTTCCTCATATTTGTGGCTTAAAGGAATATTCCTGGTTCAACACAAGTTAAGCTCAATCAACAGCATTTGTGGCATAATATTGATTACCACAAGAAAATATTTTGCTGTGCCCATTTTTCTATAAAAAAAAAAAAAAAAGAGTAAAAAAAAAAAAAGCGCAATAATCTAAGAGAATGGAGACCATTTTTGAATGTTAAAATACTTTTTCAAAAGTATAGACACAAGACAATCAATAAGCATAATACTGTGAATTTAGCATGTTAACATTGTTTGCTAACCTTTTCTGTTTAAAGCCAATCTTACAACTTCTTTGCCACAATGATGTAATGTCAACAAAAACTAAAACATAAAATAAAAAATAAATAAATAAATAAAAATAACATTAAACAAATTTTCAGCATAAATAGTACACGAATTTTAACAGAATAATTAATGTAAGTGCTTTTATAAAATTATACGCTTCATATTCCAAAAATGGGCGCCATTGTAACCTCCATTTTTGCTTTTTTAAAGAAAAATAAATAAATTTTTGTGGTAATTAACATTACAACACAAATGCAGACTGAGCTTAACTAGCATTGAACCCAGAATATTCCTTTAATATTGCATGTACGATCACATGGAATTCTGAAGTAAAACACACTTTATTTTAAACTTTTTCAATTGTCTATGTATAAATGCACTAGACTGATGTCTTTGACTGTTATGCTGTATGTGGTATTTCCAGTGCCTCAAACAGGAGTGCCATGGTTTCTATGTCATGTAAAAATGAACGTCACCTTTTAAAAGCATGTCTCGAGACAAGCGTGTTCTGTTATATGGGTTTTCCTAGAAAATTTCAAATTTAGCTTTTTTTACCCTCAAAAACACATTTGGTCTGAATGGTCCTTCAGGCTAGCATCCAAGATAAAACCTCAAACTAGATTTTCAACTAGGGTAAAGCTTGTCCAAAAATACTGTTGTTTGTGACTATCATTTACAATTTTATTTAAACTATGTAAAAGTTACTGGTCACTTCAATCTATGTAAAGGCATACAGTGCATTCAGAAAGTATTCAGGCCTCTTAATTTTTTCACATTGGTCTTAAATTTTTTTACATCAATCTAGACTACATACCCCATAATGACAAAGTAAAAAACTGATTTGTGATAACTTTGCAAATGTATTAAAAAGGGAAAAAAATTTTGACCCTTTGCCATGCCACTTGAAATTTAGCTCAGGTGCATCCTATTTCTCTGGATCATTTTTTAGATGTTTCTACACTTTGATTGGAGTCCACCTGTGGCAAATTAAATTGATTGAACATGATTTGGAAAGGCACAAACCTGTCTATATAAGGTCTAACAACTGAAAAGAGGAAAAACTAAGCTATGAGGCCAAAGGAACTGCCTGCAGAGCTCAGAGACAGGATTGTGTAGAGGCACAGATCTGGAGAAGGCTGCAAAAAATGTAATCTGCACTGAAGGTTCCCAAGAGCATACTGGCCTCCATAATTCATAAATGGGTGAAGTTTGGAAAAACCAGGACTCTTCCTAAAGCTGGCCGTCTGGCCAAACTGAGCAGTCGGAGAGGAAGGGCCTTGGTAAGGGAGGTGACCAAGAACCTGATAGTCACTCTGGTTGAGCTCCAGAGATCATGTGTAGAGATGGGAGAAATTAGCAACACCAATGCAACATTGAACTGATCCGGGCTTTATGGCTGAGTGGCCAGATGAAAGCCTCTCAAACTGTGAGAAACAAGATTCTCTGGTCTGATGAAATGAAGATTGAACAGTTTGGCCTCAATTCCAAGCATCATGTCTGGAGGAAACCAGGCACTGCTCGTCACCTGTGCAATACCATCCCAACTGTGAAGTATGGTGGTGTTAGCATCATGCTGTGGGGGTGTTCATCAGCGGCAGTGACTGGGGAACTGGTCAGGGTTGAAGGAAAGCTGAAAGCAGCAAATACAGAGATGTCCTTAATGAAAACCTGGTCCAGAGAGCTCAGGACTTCAGACTGGGCTGAGAGTTTACCTTACAACAGGACAATGACCCTAAGCACACAGCCAAGACAATGCAAGAGTGGCTTAGGGACAACTCTATGAAAGTCCCCCCAGCCAGAGCCCGGAATTGAACCCAATCGAACATCTCTGGAAAGACCTGAAAATGGCTGTTCACCGACAGTTCCCATCCAACAAGGCAGATTGAGAGGAACTGCAGTGAAGAATGAAAGAAAATCCCTAAATCCAGGTGTTCAAAGCTTGTCTCATAATACCCAAATATACTTGAGGCTGTAATCGCTGCCAAAAGGTGCTTCAACTATGTACAGAGGTTAAGTTGATAATTCAGTTTTTTATTTTAAATAAATTTGCAGTTATAAAAAAATCTGTTTTTTGCTTTGTTATTATAGGGTATGGAGTGTAGATTGGTGTGGTTTTTTTTTTCTTCATAAACTGTGGGAAAAAAAAATTAAGGGTTTCTGAATACTTTCTGAATGCACTGTACTTTCTCTCATTTGGCACTTGCCAAGAGTTAATTTTGGACCATGAACGTATGCCTTGAAATCTGGCAAAATCTTTTTTTAGGTGGGGCCGAACAAACGTGAAATCTGTAAACTGGAGCTCAGGGCATCACAGGCTGGTCTGAAGTCTTAGAGAGCCAGAGAGCTGGTGTGTGATAATACAGAGAAGAATGCTGTTGGGCAGCAACCCATCTCTCTCCCAGATGAGTCATTAACAGGCATGCAGAAATAAGTGTCCTGGCTTTAAATGCCACTCTCTAAATATAAACCCGCAATTGCAGCCTGACTAATGTCTCCATCAGTATTCTCTGTTCCAGACCTGCATGCTAGCATAAAAGATAACCTCCACAGAGCCCTTTCCACAGGAGGGGAGGACCACCATCTTGACTGTTCACAATGTTAATCATAACACTCTTGGTAATTTTCTGTTTCCTTACAGATTTCTCTGAGGGTTTTCTTTACTCATACCTTAGAGGGAAGGGGATCTGCTTTCTTGTGTAGAACATACAGTAATGTGCAAAAGTTTTAGGCACTTATGAAAAATGTTGCATAGTGAGGATGTCTTCAAAAATAATGCCATAAATAGACCATTAACATCATACAAAGTCCAGTAAACACAAAAAAAGCTAAAATCAATATTTGGTGTGTCCACCTTTGCCTTTAAAACAGCTCCAATTATCCTAGGTACATCTGGACACAGTTGTTCTTGGTTGTTGGCAGACAGAAAGTTTCAAGCTTCTTGGAAGAACTGTGGCGAATTCTCCATCTTATATCTGTCTCAACTGCTTCTGTCTCTTTATGTAATCTCAGACTGACACAATGTTCAGTGGGGGGCCCTGTGGGGGCAATGCAATCTCTTGCAGTGCTCCCTTTTCTTCTATTTTAATCTTTTATATTTGCAAAAGTAATGTTTAGGAGTCTAAAATGTATTTTTCCTAACTGACACACTAATGCTGAAGATATAAATAACCATCTTAAGACAAATGCTTTTATGAAACATCTTAAGTGCCCAAAACTTTTGCACAGTACTGTACATTTACAAAAAGTGTAGAGAACCATGGCTGTGTCCGAAAGCTGAAAGACCACTGCAAGCAGTAATGTCCAGATCAAATGTTTGCTTAAATCCTGTCTAACAAGATAGATTTATCTAGTTGGATTTTGATGACAGCATAGATGTATCCTTCGCTGCCTATGTTATATGTGTAAAATACACATAGCGCCTGAAGGAGGGGTTGAAATTAGTAAATTTATTTATTAAAAGTAAAATTTTCCCAAATTATGACTCCATTCCTACCCAGAGTATCTACGGAGCATAGTACTCGCTTTTAAGTACAACCTTCATGTTTTTGCAAGGCAAAGTCAGCAGGGGGCAGTCAGCGCAACTTAAGCTGTACAGGTTATATACACATTGCACAGTTGTATAGGCAATAAACCACACACAAGTGCAGCAGGGTTCCTACACTTTTCAGATAATTTTCAATAACGGCAGAAATAAAAGACAGGGATCGTGCCCTAAAGTAATACATTTCTCTCTCCAGAAGTCTTTGAAACATGTTTATGACACCCATCTATGAAAACAGCTCTTTAATATAAGCTATTGAGATCTCAGTCATTGACAAATTGATTACAAACACAGTTTCTAAATGTTAAACTCGCTATTAGCATCACTGAGGGTTGTTCTACAGTTTAAATAAAATATTTATGGTTGTTGGTATTGTTTTACAAAAAAAGATCATTATTACTATAATTGCTATTATATTTATATTTGTAGTTAATATTGGATGTATCTCTCTTGTTTATGAACATATCTCATGTGAGTGTGATGAACAGTGATTGACTGTCTTTGATAGTGATCACATCTGTTTTCTTTATTGCAATGAATGGGGCTCTTTGAAAAATTAAAACCAAACAATGAGAAAATTGAACTGTTACATCCCTAATTTATAAGCTTTTATGTAGGCTTGTATGATATGAACAGAAATAAACATATATAAAATAACTATAAAAATTAGGAGTGCAGCACTTGAACAACACAGATCCAGCTTTGCAGCCTCTAAGCTTTCCAAAGTTAAGTAGCCCTGATCTAGTGCATGTAGGAAAACAACTGAAAAACAGTGCGGTCGGAAAAAAAACGGCTTCGGTGTGAACGGCCCCATAGTCAAATTACATAGCACTAGTTTAAGTTTCTCAGTTACCTCTCAAAATAGTTTTTTTTGTTTCAGTTGTTTGTAGGCAAATATCCACTTCATTCTGTGCTCTGTGCTCTTAAGTATCCAGATACTGTTTTAATAAGTGAAAAACCACTCAAAATAACTAATTGAATGAGCAGAGCTAAACCTGTATGGCCAATTTACTGAAAAGAACCAACTCAAAATAATGATTCAATCATGAATAGAGCATTACTAGCTCTGATTTTTAACAAACGACAGAAATATGGGACACACGTTTTGACTGTTGAAATATTCTCATAAAAAATATTTCTCAGGTCAGTTGGAGGACTGTGCATATCCAGCTGCAGGCATCACTGTATACAACTATTAGGGGTGTAAATATTTGCTCTGAAACTATACGATAACGATTTGACATATGTTACATATATCTCTCTATCACACCGAAACATACATATTGTACAGTGTGCATGTGCAGAGACAGAGTGTGAGAGAGAGACAGACAGAGAGAGAGAGAGAGAGAGAACATAGGGTCATGTAATGTTAAAATATATTGCACCAATATTTGATAAACAAAATGTTATATGCCATGTGCAGGCAAACAAGTTATGTTTAAAACAAGCTGGATCAAAGAATTAAAAACTATCTATAAGTGGCATATAAAACATATGCAAAAATTATCACCACGATTCAAGCCATTAACATTTTCAAATATTTTCTCTATAATCTATAGTAATCAGGATAGCAACAATGAAATAACTTTTTTTTTTTAGGATTTGTGAATAACGACAAAAAGCCAAACTCGCAACATGAATTAACGCATACAATTTCCCAGCCCAAATATACGTACATACAGTATTGTACAGTATCTCACAAAAGTGAGTACACCCCTCACATTTTTGTAAATATTTGATTATATCTTTTCATGTGACAACACTGAAGAAATGACACTTTGCTACAATGTAAAGTAATGTGTGTACAGCTTGTATAACAGTGTAAATTTGCTGTCCCCTCAAAATAACTCAACACGCAGCCATTAATGTCTAAACCGCTGGCAACAAAAGTGAGTACACCCCCAAGTGAAAATAACAGAAAAATCAGAAAATATCACAGATTTACAGTATCATGGCATAAGGTATTACACAATTATTATTAGCAGTTCAAATGACATTTTAAAAGGAGTGAAAACAAAGTTGTTGTTTTTTTGGTTGAACAAACGCTTTATTATAATTGAAACAATTGTTTCTTTCTTTTTTTCTTTTTTTTTTTAAATGGTAGTATGTGTAAAAAAAAAAAAAAAAAGTCTCCCTTTTGAAAATAAATACAATAAATAGAATAAGAAAGCTAACAGAATTATAATAATAAACTGAATTATAAACATAAATAAAATAGCATGTAACTATAACATGTTATATAACTAAAGCATGTTAGTTTAAATGTTAGCATAGCATGTTAAAATTAATTACTAATTGAAATATAACAACAGCTGTGTGAGCTTTTAAAGTAATGTCCTATGATTATTAACATTTACTGCTCCTGTCTGTATCTTTAACTCAGTGCTTCTCAAATGGTTTTGCTTCAGGAAAGATTTTACATTGGAAATCAAGTGGCGACCCACCATAGTAAAAACAAAGCCTGCATTTAATGTATCCTGGTTCACATTTCCTTTTATGTTGCATAGTTTTGTTCATGGTTTTCAAGTACAAGGATATGCATCAAGTGACATTTTTGTTGTTGTCAAATCTACAGGAAGTTTTAAAAATTGAAGAACATATTTACTTAAATGAGCCCATTATTATCCCGTTTGTTACCTAATATTACATATTTATACACATTACACAGAAGGAAATGCTCCTCATTACCATGATCTAGTCTTGAACAATAGTAATAATAAATGATAGTATTTATGAAAAAATACTAGCTGAAACACATCTTGAAACGTTAACTACAACTGCCACTGTTGATATAAAATGAGGTCTAATATATTCTAGATTTAGATTATTTCATATGAAACTAACATTTTGTAAAAATATAACAGTTACATTTACTCATGTAAAATCATGAAACAATTTTGTAAAGGTGATTATGTATAATGATTTTTAACATGACACAGAGTTGCTCTTTTGCTCAGTGCTGTTTGGCATGTCAGAGCTGCTACTGTTTGAGAGATTCGACTTGACTTCCTCTGTAACTCTTTAAATTAGAAAAGTCTCACTAGAATTGAAATTGGTCACATCAGTTTTGAGGTCTGAGCTCCGCAAGCCTGTACGTTGCACGCATGCACCAGAAAGATGAGCAGATCATTAGCGCGAGCTGGTTCCGTTACACTTGTGCGAAAGTGCAGATGAGAAGCCTTTAGCTGATTGCGAGACTATCATGAATTCTCCTCGGCAGTCCTAAATAGGCTATCACTTTGACAGCTGCCGAAATACGGCTGTCCACGAAACGGTCTGACTAGTACTGCGACCCACTTTTGGGTGTAACACCAGTTAAGAAACACTGCTTTAATGCGCGCACACGCACACACACACACACACACACACACTCACGTCAGACTTCACTTCTCAATACCGTAGATAAGCAAATGTACAGTACATGGTATGATAAGTCAATTTTCGTTCCAGGGAATACCGTGAAACCGGTATACCGCTGCAACACTAATGTGCAATTCATTTTAATGTATCAGTATCTCATGTAATTTGATTTTATACGTTTTTATTGGTTGACAGTCCTACATTAGACATGGTCATGAATCTAATCTAATTATCCAATATCCTAATCTGAATCCAGGTACATACACAAAACAACACCTATTTAGTCACTGAATGACTAGGCCGCCACCTTAATTTTCAGACACAGCACTGAATTTTCCATAATTATCCAGAGATTCATCTTTTTAATTGTGCAAAATAAAAGAGCAGCTCAGCCTTTCACAGAAAATGTGTCCAGGAAAACATGAAGTGGAGGTGCAAATAACTAAAGAAATGCAAACATGCAAGATTTAGGAAGAATGAAGTTTGGTCTTGTTTGAGGTGAGGTTCCTCTGGGCTGAGGGCGATAAAGATCCTTGGTTTCAAATAAGGTTACTTAAGGCATGAAAGAGCACGGTTAAGCCTGCCCTTGTGTGGAATGTGGTGGTCGACTTGCATGCATGCATACATGACCCTTTGCATCTGAATCACAGACAGAAAGAGTGTCTATGGCCTCTTGTAAGTGCCTCTTCCCCCACTGGACCAAATTCACCACATTAATGGGGAGACATGGAGAGGACTTAATAAAGCTTGGTGGGACACCTGCTCCTACTCATCCACACTAGGGAATCTGAGCAGCCTGGGTGTTTATTTCACACAAGGGGACTCCAATGGATTGGAATCGAACACACACACACACACACACACACACACACACACACACACAGAGGATTTGGGCTTGAATAACTGTTTTTCAGCACCTCAGAGCACAGACAGCGAGGGGCCCCATTCTCAGAGGGCTTGAGGAGTCCTTGCCCAAAAGCAGCAGCTGCCTCGGGACCTTTCCCCCCTCACAGGGGCCCAGGGGATCACATGGCTGTGCTACAATCAAGAGCCTTTTAACCATTTAATCATTTAGCGGAGAGACACACATATCATTCTCGACCCTAAACAGCTGTCACGGGCCATCCTGAGCGGCTGAAACCAAAGGACATAATTAACCGCCATAAAACGTGCTCCGAGACAAGTTAACATTTTATATCTAACACGAAGTTATCCCACAGGATATCCCATAGTACGCTACTCAGTCAATGTCAGGATGCCTGTGGTAAAGGGCTTTTAATGAGGTTATGACTGATATTGCAATCAGTGGCATTAAAAAAATAAGAGTGTGCAATCTGCAATATAATAAGTTTGAATAAATTAAAAAAAATCTAGTATAGCAATTATTTTCAACTAACACAAAATGAACAGAAATATAATAGTTGACCTATTCACAAGCATCCACTCATCTTTTTTTTTTTTCCTTCACGTGTTATTTTTCACAGTTTTTACCAGTAATCCTATAACCTTGAGAATTTTTCATTCAGGTTTTCTAAATGATCAGTTTTCGATTTATGAGTAAAAAATAAGGTCTGTGGTTAACATTACTTGAGACTTCCATTTTTTGTTCTACAAAAATTAAACGGTCATACCGCAAATGTGAATTTTAAAACCATAGTGTGCTTTAAAAAGGCAAGTTGCTAAAAAGTTGCTATACAAGGACAATAATGTCATTCGTCTAGCAAATGATTGACGATATACGTGCAATTAACCGGACAACCATTGTAGTCCTGAACAGTTAAATAATTAGCAAAAAAGTGCCCTCATAAGCTGTAGAATTAAACCAATTAGCCAGAATTTATTCTGTTTTTCCAAATTTGTCAACAGGTATGAGGATTTCAAAGCAGCTTCTACAAAATTAAGAAAAGATCCGAAAGACATACGTTTGACGGAGACTAGCTCTACTTGATTTCTCCGTTAAAAATCACATGTTTTCCATTTGATTGGCACTGAAAGCTATATTTAGACAAACAGCTAACAGACACACTGGGACATGCTCAAACAATGCCGGATGACATAGAACGTAAAGGCGGCTGTCAATCCTTGTTTCAACAAAGTCATCTGCTGCGCCAAGTCTGCCAGTCCTTCAAGAATGAGCAGTGTGATCAATGGATATATTTTGTTCCTCTTCCATCTCTCTTGGGTGAGGCCACTAATCAGCAACACCATGCAACATGGTTTGTTTATTTGTTTTGGTAGCTCACAAGGAGAATGAGGACACAGAAATATGGGGATGGGTGGAGGGGGTGTGCAAAAACTGTTAATAAATATTGGTTCTCCATCTGTTATTAAATTGTTTCGAAATTTATCAACAAAAAGGAGGAGAACATAGTTTATCTGTTTAAAATCAATAGCCCATTTTACGGTGAGCCACGTCCCAGCAAGACAACAATGTCATTGCTTATTCTGTTCTCCCAAGGTTGAATCAGTTATGCCCCCCCCCGCGTTTAAGAGAGAGAGAGAGAGAGAGAGAGAGAGAATAATAATTCCTCTTTTATAAACTGATGGATTTGGCTGTCAGGGGACAGCTTTTCAAATGCAGTGTCACAGCTCTCTCAATGACTCTTAAGTAATGTCTACACAGCCACTCACGCACAAATAAGATCATTAAAAGCACTGATTACCTCTGAGCCTTCACCACTCATCTTTCAAATATTCTTTACTCTGACAACTGGCAAACCAATTTAAACTGAGATGTTAAAATGAGCCGAATGTGATGTGCTGCAACAGAGGCCGTCTTCTCAAACAATTCTGAGGAGTCCGATGACTGATTACACAACCGCTTATTGGTTTTGAAACGATTACTGGTAATCATATTGATGTTTATGCACGCTGCCCTTTCTGAGAAGTAAAACTCTGCTTTGTAATTACATCACTGGAATCTAATCAAGAAGATATAAACCTTCACCTATGCTAACAACAAATTAAAATGCAAATCAGCGCAATTGCAGATGCACACTCGCAGGCCTTATTATCCCAGTGATGTCACAGACACAGTTCTTGTGTTCGGTTTCCTTGGTAATCTATCAGTCTGGTCATTAAATTTAGGCTACAAATATTAATGACGAGACGTACAACTCGGAAATAATCCGTTTATGACGAGCAAAGCAGGTGCAGATGAAGCTTGGCAAAAAAGTGACATCACCACCCTATCAGACAGACATCATCAAGCCCTGCAGCAAAGTAGAACTCTCGTTACCAGATGTGAACATACACAGAAGTGGAGACAGATCTTGTGTTCCATATAGCTTACAGAAACGTAAAGGAATGGTTCAGACAAAATGAAAATTCCAACATTCAGTCACTGTCATGCTGTTTCAAACCTGTACAACTTTCTCTGACAAAATAGTAGTATAGCAGAATGTCTGAGCTGCACTCTTCCAAACAATAAATGTGAATGGTTACCTGGGCCTCTCAAGCTCCAAAAAAACAACAAAAAAAAAGCGAAATTAAACATCAAAAACTAGTCCTGAGAACCCATTTGGAAGCCACTAGATTGACTTTTGATTATCAATATGAACACTGAAATAAGCTTGTTTTGGTTTTTTTTACACTGAATACAAACTCCTATAGTATTCTGAAAAGAGTGCCACCAACATGTCAGTAGTGGTATTCTTTTACAGCAAATATATAGGAAATTTTTCATTATGATAATATACAGGTGATAATTGGAATACTTACACATTGTAGGCTGTGTGTTTGAGACAAATAGAGAATCCTGGTTTACATTCTAACAGATTTTTCCAAAAAAAAAAAAAAAGTCTGCCTTAAATAAAAAATAAAACTGAAAAGGGTCACTTCTTTTAATGTGGGCCAGTAAGTAACCATCCAGTAACCTTTTAGTAATACTCTACCCAGCTATGTAACCACCAAAAACTAGGGGCATCGGATATAATTTTTTTGAGAGCAAGTACCTATACTTTTTGGTACTTCCCGATATGGAGTCAATGTTGTAATCAATATGATGTTTTAATAAATGAAACTGTGAAAACGTTAAAACAAATGAAAATATAAGAATTAATGTCCAACAAAATATTGTATTTGTATACAAATTAAACTGCTTCAAGGCTGCTATTTCTTTAAATAAATATATGTAGTTTGTATGTGCCTCGCGCTACAAGTGAATTAGCGCTCCGCTCCCTGTCGCCATTTTTGTGGTTCAAAATTTCACTAGGACATAATGTAATTTTAATTAGCATGCTGAATGTTTACTTAATGACATTTTTACATCAGATGGTCACTTTTATTTTGGTATCGGAGCATTTTTACGAGCACGAGTACATGAACGCGTGGTATCGGACCAGATTCTGATACCAGTATCAAGACATCCCTAATAAAAAATAATTTTTTTTTTACTTATTTGGTGAAACTCCAAAAAAGGCAATTTGACCAAATACAGGATTAGGCTTAATTGGTTTTTCACTGCTTTTAACTAATAAAGGAGTCAAAAAAGAACCAAACATAACAGGACTGTTAAGACTTGTTATTAAAAGACTCGTTAACTATATTACAAGTCTTCTCTAGCCAGACAAAAGCTTTCATTGTATGGAAAAAAAAGGATAATGGGTATTCTATATTTAACTTCTACAGTTCCAGAGAACAAAGTCATGAGGGGGAGTAAATTACAGAATTTGTATTTTTGGGTGAACTAAAGGGTTAACACCCATGTCGCCCTGAAGGCAAGATTTCTGCTGTCAGATCCTCTTCAGGTCAGAGAGCACCACCCCTCACTATTCTGACTGAGTGAATGTTTGTATGACCCCCTCACACACAGCACTCAGTCAGGACATGTACCCTTCATCTACCCTGAGAGGATGTATCTGTGGTGACAGTCTAGAATTCAATTAGACAGAGAGAGGCGGACAGAGACATGTGAAATTAGAGTTTGAAAGCAGACAGATGGTATAAGATAGAACTCTCCTCTACAAACCTGCACATGAAGAGATTGCCTTTGGCTGATCTCTTAAGGGAGACACATGGGATGATCCGTCAAGCTACGATGTTCCATTTCCACGCAGTGAACACCACACGGCCTAATGTGAGCCATCTATGAGCCCACAAGTGGAGGATTTCTTCAGTAATGTCTGTAGGATCTTGCTTCTGTAAAAGTATGCTCATTTAAAAAAACTTTTGGCTTTGAATCAGTCAGAGATAAATGAGGGTAATTACACATGGCACAGCACATGGCCTAACTGTTTAAATTAGGTTACAAGTTAGGTTACAATACTTTAAACTGCTGGGGTACAACTAATGCTAAACAGCAATGTATCCCCTGGTACAAACAGAGACTTCTTTTTGAATTATTAAAATAACAGGTCATGTAAACCATTTAAATTAACGATTATGTTCAGAACACCATGCAATTACACTATACCATTATAGTAGTATATAATACGTATACTGTGAATAGTATGCACATTTTCTACAGCATGGAATACCCCTACTACATTTTCCAAAATATGCAGTGTAATTGATGCAGAGTAAATTGCAATATAGCATTCTACTTAATAGTATGAATAAAATAGTAAGCAGTACATATACTGCAAAATATTATATATTCAGTAAGTGTTCCATTCTGAACAAGCCAAAGAAAACAAAAACAAGAGCACAAGTCAGCAATTAAAAAAATAATTCAGACAATTATTACATGCAACCATTAATCTCCAAATCCTGAGGGAGATGGCAGTCTTCGTGATGCTGTTAAAAACAACCTATAGATTGAAAGAATCACTTAACAGAGCTGCATTAGGAAAAACGTATTCTTCTACAACACACCCAATAATACTTCATTACACTCCCAGAATATTTTCCATGATGATAGTTGGCTGATGGTCAGCAGAGCTGTGATTTATTGCTCCACCTGCTGGATGACACACTGTATGCTTTCTCACATCAAGGCCAGGAACTAAGGGGCAACAGTGTGCTCATAATCCTCCAGCTTTGTTTGTAACGAGGTGTTACAGAGACACTAAGCACAGCAGGTCTGAGGTCAGTTTTATAGTGTGATTCAAGATGATTTAAGTCAAAGCTGGAGTTTGTGGCAGCTCAAAACCCAAAAAGCTCAGAGCACAGAACCAAAACATTTAAACAGGAGTAAAGAGGAATGGCATCCAAACACCATCGTAAACCCGGCAGACACGCATGCTAGTAAGGAGAGCATGGAGTGGGACCAGCCCACCAACATCAGGCCAGCATTTACTGAAGCAGGAAAACAGACGCCCTGGCCGGGCTCCATGATGGCCCGCAGCTTAGCAATTAGAAACAATACAGCTTTAACTACAGAACAAACAGCATTAAAAACACAAGGGATTAGCTAAACCTGAATCAATGAGTCTACCTGACTCCCTGTAAAGCTGCGGTCATACTAGACTTCTAGAATGCAATATTATTTTTAAATACCACAGCGGACTAGGATGTGGTGTCAGGCGCAAAGACTTTTGGTTTCAATAAATAAGTCAAAAATAGAAAATGATATAATATTCCTGCAACAATAAAAACGTGCCACAAATATGTATTCTTTGTAGAGTCAAGAGGTCAGCGTGTGTCGTTCCGATCTTCTATTGGTCACACGTCCTCTCAACATCCAGATTTGTAGATAACGGTTTACCAAACTTGAACATTCCTCCACAGCGGAATACAAAGTTTTTGCATGAGCTTGTGTCAGGAGGCATTTGAATAGGACTGAATGAAGCGCTAAGTGTGACCAGGGCTTAACACTTGGCTACAACCTGCCTAAGGGGCCATTCACACAGGAACTGTTCTTGTATCAGTCTTTTGTCTTAGTTTTTAAATACTTTTATATGCAAACTTGCATTAGAGGCCGTTCACACCAAATGCAGTTTTGCATCTCTTTTAATAGATTTTTTTGTAAACGTGCAAGATGGATATCTAGGACAAATGCTCTGTGGCTTGCTGTTTTTTTTTTTTTCAGGATCTTGCGCAGAAGCGCTTTTTTTTTTAGACGCTGTCATGTTAAAATGAACTTCAACTGTTCAAACTGTGTTCTGAGATACCAGTGTTCTGCTCTAGTTGCATCATGTTTAGCTCTATTTTAGTGTAAGAACACATTTGTGAACAGCCCCTTAGATGGGCCGTTATCTACAGCAGGCATCTATATCTATGTTGTGATGTGTCTTGCGAAATCAGCGCTGAGTTTAAAACTGTTGAGTTAAAAAAAAATGCAACTTTAATGTTGCTCTAATGTATTCTGCTGTGCTTCATCCAGCTGTTTATTAACACAAGAATGTGTTTTGCGTTATTGGATCCAAGAGGTCGTACACACGACACGTTCGTGTCCACGCATCATGTAAACATGTGAAGACTGAAGTGTCTGACAGTTAAGACTGGTCTTGCAATTTTTTTTTCATTGCCTCATGCTATGAGGGCCATGTTAAGATACCGTATTAATTTAAAAACATTGTGACACCTGTTTGGTTCCATTCCATTGCACTCTGTCTAGCTGTTTTTGAACTTAAGGACACATTTGTGTGAACAGCTCCAAATGTAACTCAGTAGAAAGAGATCTATGTCCCCACCTGAGAGGGCAAAGACCAATGGAAAGTCCCATAGTGGCCATAAAAGCCAATGTTGCATTTCTACGCTGGGGCTGCAGTGTACAGTCTGGAGCTTTCCTGGCAGCTGGGATTCTGCTGCCATAATTCACAGCACATAAATCCAAGCGGTCATAACGTATAGCAGGGCTTGAATGATGATGACGACTGAGACAGGATTCTCCAACTCTCTCTTCTGAAGATGGACCTTTCACAGAGCAGAGACTGGGCAAAGTGGATGCAGAGTAAGAGGTTAGTGCTCGGACATTGAGCCATTAGGGGAAATCACTTAGGAGGGGAGGAGGCCTGGCAGTGAAAGTAGGCTGATGGGAAATGAATCTAGCAGGAGCCAGAGCTAGAGTAGGAGCCACCAGGGACCACTGATCCTGAGCAGGACGAGTTAGTGATGAGATTCTGGACTGGACAGGAGGCCCCTGTCGACAAGCCACCTGTGCTCTCCATCGCTATCTGTCTGTCCCATTTTTCTCTCTTCATCTCTAGTGTTAACCCTGCTTCATCTAAAAGGTCAGATTAAGGTCAACAAGCTGACCTCTGGAACATGATCTGTAGGTGTGGCACTCTATACACACTCCACAAGGCAGCCAAGGCTGGAAGATCACTGGGGCATGTCTGCCAGTGGGAAGGCAAAGCAAGGACAGCTCACAAAAGGATAATCTAACAGGGACATGCAGTGCAAATTTGTGGATGATTTAGGTGAACACAGGGCCAAAAATTTACTTTTTTTGCCACAACTACCAAAGTTTGGAGAAACGAGGAAATGTACATAAATATTTTAACAGCCATATATCTGTATTCTGCTTTACTTTAACTAGAAAAAAAAAAAAATCTGTCCTAACGATGGAATTTAAACATTTTTACTTGAATATAATTAAGACAAACTGCCCAAGTCTTTGTTTCACTCACAGCATCATATAAATACACATACATACACACTCTACATACTGAGCACTTTACTAGGAACACCTGTACATCTACTTATTCATGCGATTATCTAATCAGCCAATAGTATGGCAGCAGCACAATGCATAAAATCATGCAGATATAGTCAGAAGCTTCAGTTAATGTTCACATCAACCATCATCAAAAAGAAAGTGATCTCAGTGATTTCAACATCATGGATGACTGTTGGTGCCAGATGGGCTGGTTTGAGTATTTCTGTAACCGATGATCTTCAGGGATTTTCACACAAAACAGTCTCAAGTTTACTCGGAATGGTGCCAAAAACAAAAAAAAACATCCAGTGAGTGTCGCAGAGTCAACCGAGAATGGCCAGACTGGTTGGAGCTGACAGAAAGGCTACGGTAACTAAAGATAACCACTCTGTACAATTGTTGTGAGTAGAATAGCATCTCAGAATGCAAAGCACGTCGTACATTGAGGCGGATAGGCTACAACAGTATTTTATTAGGAACATAATGTTCCTATTAAAGTGCTCAGTGAGTTTACACACACACACACACACACACACACACACACACAGAGAGAGAGAGAGAGAGTATATAATATACAATATTCTCATCAGTATCAAATTTAGCTTAATACAATAAATATTTAATCTGGAGAGAAAAAATAAACTATAGGCAGACTAGAAAAACCTCTGATGGTAAAATGTCAACAGAGTTAAAAGTTGTTAGAAGACATGAGAATCATAATGGCTTGTATATCTTTCATTTGAAAAGCACAAATCACTTGCACCA